>PVNU02003899.1:0-147614 GCA_003013855.2 Liriodendron chinense | reverse complement strand
ATTTATCCCACTAAATCATTGTTTAAGGGCGTTAATGGCATCCTAATTAAGCATAAGTTGCTTTTTTTAGAAAAGCAGGAGGGACAAAATACTTAGCCCTCCTTAAATCTAAGAAAAGAATTTTGACTTTTGCCCATGCACTTTATTAGCCCTAATTTAACCTTTGTTTTGGGTTGATTAATCACACTTATAGGGCCTTAATGGTGCTTAGATTAGGTTTAAGTATTTTCAGAAAAGGTGTGTTGGTAAGCTCCCTTTGGGGAATTTTGTTGACTTTTGGTTCATACCACTTTATTAAGTTAATTAATGGTATTTTTATACCATCTAATCCATTGATTAAAGCTCTTAAATATGATTTATTAGTACTCGATAATTTCTAAAAGAAATGAAGTGACAATCCCTCCTTATTTTAAGGAAAAACATTGACTTTTATAAAAGAGTAGCCATTACCTTTATTAAGGGCTAATAATGATAGGTGAAGGTAGCTTATGGTCATATTATGTCATCATTAGGATTTGATTGAGGAACTTCATTAACTTAGGGATTCTTTTTTAGAAAAAATGATCAAATTCTGACACTATTGGAGGAGTTTTAAGGCTCCTTGTGCACATGAATGTTAATGTATCATTGTTTTCACGATAACTCGGGTTCGGGTGTAATACCCCGAAAATTTGGACGCACGAGTAAGTACACGAGTGCATGTCCACACGTGAAAAATTTAAATTCTAGGCTGTGTGAATCAATAAACTGACCGTTAGAATGATCTATCGTTGCTAGACCGGAAGATTTAATCGTCCACTCCGATTTCGAACTACGCGATCAATGTAAACCGCCGTACATCATCCGTACACATGTCTGTCCATAAATATGACCCGTACATCGTGTTCGTCAAAGGCATATGCTTAGACCAGTGATTTCTTGGCCCTATGAACCTGCTCGGGTGTGTTTGTAACACCCTAGGATTTTAGAATAATTTGAATTATAATTTAGTTAATTATTTAATAATTTAAATAAATTAAAATATTGATAAATTAATAATAAATCATCCGTAGGGAATTATTATATGGTCTCCTTATTAAAGTTGCTTAGAATAAACCCTAGAACAACATGGAAGTGATAGATTTTACAAAACTCGTAAATTTATGATAATTACGAAAATGCCATTAGTTAAACTTAAGTTATACCACCTTTTTAAGTTTTATGATTTTCAAAAATTATTTTCACATGAAAATCTATATATTACTTTTAGGACACGATCTAATCATACACGTCAAATTTCAGCCGTCCAATCATCTCACAAATGCCCTAATCAGAAATTGGGCCATAAGTGGCCCACCTCAATTCGGATCTGCCTTATTTTTCTTTTCAACGATTAATTTTATGTTGTCCACCTATTGGACGGATAAAATGGTCCAAATTCACCTAGGGTGGACCCCACTCGTGAGGACAATAGGTTTTATCGCATGTACGTGCGTTGCACGTTATATTAAAAAAAGAAAGTTGACACCAATTCGTCTCCAGAAGCTACGTAATAGAGGAGGTCGCTGCCATCTCACAACGTCCATCATAGTGGGCCCCAATGAGAAATCCAGCTCGTTCAACGGAACTGGACCCCATCCAAACTCGGTCCGTCCAAATCCTGTGACCGTTCGTCACTTGTGTAGCCCACTTCAATCAACCGTTTAAAACCAAGAACACCAAGATCCACATCATCCACATCTCCACCTCAACTCGGATCTGCTTCATTTTTCTCATCGATGGCTAACTTTATGTTGGCCATTAGTTGGACGGAGGAAACTAGCTAAATCCACTACAAGTAGACCCCACTTAAAAGTGGAGCATAAAAATTATATTACACGTGCATGTTGCGTACAAAAAAAAAAAAAGAAAAGAAAAAGTAGCCAAGCACGAGTCTGAGTCTTCTTCCTCATCTTTTACGTAACAGCGTCCGTCCGCTGGAAGCTTTGGGCCACCTTGCGTTCATCAGGGTGGACCTCAATGGTCAATCCAAGCCGTCCATCCGACCTCCCCTCAATAGTAGACAGCCCCTTTGAAGTTTTTGTTTTATCTTTTACTTCGTGTATAGCGTACACCGGTCCGTGATTTACAATCAATGGTAGCTAAAAACCGCCAAGATCTCGCATTCTGTCTTGCATGGGCGTACAAGAACGGCTGTACTAAGGTCGTGTGGACCCCACCCATCTTCCCAACGGTCCCAAACGTGTAGGATACATGATACAAGGAATTGAATCCTTTTTGGAATAGGAAAGCTTGTCAACCCCACGTCCGATCGTGAGACTGTTTACACGGCTATAAAAGCCCATCCTCTATCTCTTCCTCTCTTCAGAAAACGTCAGAGAGAGTGAGAGAGAGAAAGATATCCATTAGAGAGAGAGACGTTGGAGAGAGAGAGAGAGAGAGTGAGAGAGTGAGACGTTAGGAGAGAGAGAGAGAGAGAGAGAGAGAGTGCGGCTGCTGTTGATGCTGGGGCAGCGTCCCAAACCAAGAGGAAGAAGAAAGAAAGAAGAAGAAGAAAGAGAAGAAGAAAGAAGGAGAAGAAGAAAGAAGAAAGAGAAAGAAAGAAAAGACCGAGTCGACTCGCTGAGTCTACTCAGATTCAAGTTAGGTCCTATTTGAAGCCTAGAGATTAGCAAATCAGTGAGTGATTCTTCGCATGGTTGTTCCGTTAATTTCTTCCATATAATTCCTCTTAACTATATATTGAATTTTGGTTTGAGTTATGCAATTTCTAAGTTATCCTCAAGTCCTTAAATTGATCCGGGGTAAGGGATTCCACCGCTTGTCGTGTTCTCCAAATTCATGTTTATATTATTTACTTTTCTTGTAGATCTCGTTCCCCTTTCCTACGTAACCCTACCTAAAGGTTAAACATAGGATGAACGTACTCCCTTCAGATTCGCTTCCTAGGTTTCAAATATAAAAACCCTAGTTAAACGAAACATAGATGCACGATACATTGTTGTAGTTACAACACGTTATGTGATCTACTTCGTTAACAACCCTTTCAATGTATGATGAAAAATCAAGCGAATAATTATTTAATTACAGATGACACATGCATGGTATGATTGGAATTGAGTTGAGATGCATTGTATGCTTGAAGATATGTTTCCATGATTCATGACATTCATATGCATTCTTATACACAACGACAGAACAGGAGCATGGTTGATTTGACTCCTGGCGTGCATGGTTGATTTGCCGCCTCGCTGTACCGGTTAGGTGAGCATGGTTGATTTGCGACAGGTTCCTAATGTTCAGTGGCAGCGAGTTCTGGTCGTTTCACTTATTGAGCATGGTTGATTTGCTCGGTTGGATCAGTGGTGCATGGTTGATTTGCCCACTGGCGTGCATGGTTGATTTGCCGCCTCGTTGTACCGGTTAGGTGAGCATGGTTGATTTGCGACAGGTTCCTAATGTTCAGTGGCAACGAGTTCCTAGACGTTTATTGCTCTCGCACGTATCATGACATACATGACATCATGCTAATCATGTTCTTTTGATAATAAATTATAAAGTGTATCAATCATAACCTTATCCTCGTATGTTTCATACAATTCTATCCGTTGATGATTTGCATCCTGTTTCTTATTAACTGGAATATTACCTGTGATGGAAATGACCTCACTGGGCTTTTAGCTCACCAAAATCACTACAGTTCTTGCAGGTTTTCAAGAAGAACAAGACATAGGCTAAGGAGAGTATTCAGGGGGTTTCATTCTTCTCGAGCGTCAACCGTGTCAGATTTATTTTAGTTTTTGTAAAAATTTAAGACATTAGTGGAAAAGAAATTTTATGTTTGGGAATTTATTTTAGATATATGATGTGTGGAATGGAATCTCAAGGAATCTGCGCTCGAATTTTTCAATTCACACCCTAGAACTCGGGCTTGGGTTATTGTACTCGGGTTTCGAATTTCAGGGCGTTACAGTTTGGTATCAGAGAGAGATTTCGAGAATTCCAAAGTGCCTAGGGTTAGGGCTAGCACCTAGTACTGAACTTGGAGTTAGGGTTATGATCACTGGTAAAGTTTCCGCTATGACCTTTTTATGAACTAAGATGGTTGTTTAATTGACGATGGTTATATTTGAGTTAGACATGAAAGACCATTTAGGGTGTCGGAGCCTAGGTTTTAGATTCCATGGAGGATCTTAGGTATAGTTTACACTAGATCTTAGGTACGAAGCTTAGAGAACTGAAATTTCATTTTATCCCGTGTAATTTAATGAAATTCGAGTAGGGTCCATAGTTGAACATAGGAAATGGTTGTAGAGAACCTGAAAATAGGATAACTTGTAGACACACAGGAATGGGTGCGCTATGTACGATTTTATAGTTGTTCTACTTAATGTTTGTTTTATTTGAAAAGTTATCAAATGCTTGCCTCTACTTGTGGATGTTGTTTGAACGTGACGTTTACCTTTACTGGAGGTTGTTTTGGTGATAAGGTTATATAATTGTTTATCCCTACCTAAGGACGTTGTTTACACTGTGATCTTCGCCTTGCTAATGACGTTGGTTGTAGGATTAAGTCTGTAATGTTGAGGTTAGGGTGTCTGTAGGTTTTGTCTGTGATGTTTCTTTTATTTGGACTGTCTGTTTTCCTTGTTTCATTGTTTGTACTATGATTGATTGTCTTGGTTGTGACATTGCTTTTGTTGGGATGTTATTGTTGACTTTCTTCTCTTCGTTATAGCGTTAGCTTAGGCACATCAGAGTGCATAGCGATAGCTTGGTTGCGGTTATGGTTGAATCTCGAGGACGAGATTCTCATAAGGGGGGTAGATTGTAAGAACCCAAAGTCATATAGGTCATTACACACACTTGTGAGCAGATAAACCCATGACTTGTAGGGCATAGACACACCATAGTATTCGTCTCTTAGCTTAGTGGGTTTGTTTGAATTTCGAGGACGAAATTCTGTGTAAGGGTGGTAGAATGTAATACCCCGAAAATTTGGACGCACGAGTAAGTACACGAGTGCATGTCCACACGTGAAAAATTTAAATTCTAGGCTGTGTGAATCAATAAACTGACCGTTAGAATGATCTATCGTTGCTAGACCGGAAGATTTAATCGTCCACTCCGATTTCGAACTACGCGATCAATGTAAACCGCCGTACATCATCCGTACACATGTCTGTCCATAAATATGACCCGTACATCGTGTTCGTCACAAGGCATATGCTTAGACCAGTGATTTCTTGGCCCTATGAACCTGCTCGGGTGTGTTTGTAACACCCTAGGATTTTAGAATAATTTGAATTATAATTTAGTTAATTATTTAATAATTTAAATAAATTAAAATATTGATAAATTAATAATAAATCATCCGTAGGGAATTATTATATGGTCTCCTTATTAAAGTTGCTTAGAATAAACCCTAGAACAACATGGAAGTGATAGATTTTACAAAACTCGTAAATTTATGATAATTACGAAAATGCCATTAGTTAAACTTAAGTTATACCACCTTTTTAAGTTTTATGATTTTCAAAAATTATTTTCACATGAAAATCTATATATTAGTTTTAGGACACGATCTAATCATACACGTCAAATTTCAGCCGTCCAATCATCTCACAAATGCCCTAATCAGAAATTGGGCCATAAGTGGCCCACCTCAATTCGGATCTGCCTTATTTTTCTTTTCAACTGATTAATTTTATGTTGTCCACCTATTGGACGGATAAAATGGTCCAAATTCACCTAGGGTGGACCCCACTCGTGAGGACAATAGGTTTTATCGCATGTACGTGCGTTGCACGTTATATTAAAAAAAAGAAAGTTGACACCAATTCGTCTCCAGAAGCTACGTAATAGAGGAGGTCGCTGCCATCTCACAACGTCCATCATAGTGGGCCCCAATGAGAAATCCAGCTCGTTCAACGGAACTGGACCCCATCCAAACTCGGTCCGTCCAAATCCTGTGACCGTTCGTCACTTGTGTAGCCCACTTCAATCAACCGTTTAAAACCAAGAACACCAAGATCCACATCATCCACATCTCCACCTCAACTCGGATCTGCCTCATTTTTCTCATCGACGGCTAACTTTATGTTGGCCATTAGTTGGACGGAGGAAACTAGCTAAATCCACTACAAGTAGACCCCACTTAAAAGTGGAGCATAAAAATTATATTACACGTGCATGTTGCGTACAAAAAAAAAAAAGAAAAGAAAAAGTAGCCAAGCACGAGTCTGAGTCTTCTTCCTCATCTTTTACGTAACAGCGTCCGTCCGCTGGAAGCTTTGGGCCACCTTGCGTTCATCAGGGTGGACCTCAATGGTCAATCCAAGCCGTCCATCCGACCTCCCCTCAATAGTAGACAGCCCCTTTGAAGTTTTTGTTTTATCTTTTACTTCGTGTATAGCGTACACCGGTCCGTGATTTACAATCAATGGTAGCTAAAAACCGCCAAGATCTCGCATTCTGTCTTGCATGGGCGTACAAGAACGGCTGTACTAAGGTCGTGTGGACCCCACCCATCTTCCCAACGGTCCCAAACGTGTAGGATACATGATACAAGGAATTGAATCCTTTTTGGAATAGGAAAGCTTGTCAACCCCACGTCCGATCGTGAGACTGTTTACACGGCTATAAAAGCCCATCCTCCTATCTCTTCCTCTCTTCAGAAAACGTCAGAGAGAGTGAGAGAGAGAGAGATATCCATTAGAGAGAGAGAGACGTTGGAGAGAGAGAGAGAGAGAGAGTGAGAGTGAGACGTTAGGAGAGAGAGAGAGAGAGAGAGAGAGAGAGAGAGAGAGTGCGGCTGCTGTTGATGCTGGGGCAGCGTCCCAAACCAAGAGGAAAGAAGAAAGAAGAAGAAGAAAGAGAAGAAGAAAGAAGGAGGAAGAAGAAAAGAAGAAAGAGAAAGAAAGAAAAAGACCGAGTCGACTCGCTGAGTCTACTCAGATTCAAGTTAGGTCCTATTTGAAGCCTAGAGATTAGCAAATCAGTGAGTGATTCTTCGCATGGTTGTTCCGTTAATTTCTTCCATATAATTCCTCTTAACTATATATTGAATTTTGGTTTGAGTTATGCAATTTCTAAGTTATCCTCAAGTCCTTAAATTGATCCGGGGTAAGGGATTCCACCGCTTGTCGTGTTCTCCAAATTCATGTTTATATTATTTACTTTTCTTGTAGATCTCGTTCCCCTTTCCTACGTAACCCTACCTAAAGGTTAAACATAGGATGAACGTACTCCCTTCAGATTCGCTTCCTAGGTTTCAAATATAAAAACCCTAGTTTAAACGAAACATAGATGCACGATACATTGTTGTAGTTACAACACGTTATGTGATCTACTTCGTTAACAACCCTTTCAATGTATGATGAAAAATCAAGCGAATAATTATTTAATTACAGATGACACATGCATAGGTATGATTGGAATTGAGTTGATATGCATTGTATGCTTGAAGATATGTTTCCATAACTCATGACATTACATATGCATTCTTATACACAAGCGACAGAACAGGAGCATGGTTGATTTGACTCCTGGCGTGCATGGTTGATTTGCCGCCTCGCTGTACCGGTTAGGTGAGCATGGTTGATTTGCGACAGGTTCCTAATGTTCAGTGGCAGCGAGTTCTGGTCGTTTCACTTATTGAGCATGGTTGATTTGCTCGGTTGGATCAGTGGTGCATGGTTGATTTGCCCACTGGCGTGCATGGTTGATTTGCCGCCTCGTTGTACCGGTTAGGTGAGCATGGTTGATTTGCGACAGGTTCCTAATGTTCAGTGGCAACGAGTTCCTAGACGTTTATTGCTCTCGCACGTATCATGACATACATGACATCATGCTAATCATGTTCTTTTGATAATAAATTATAAAGTGTATCAATCATAACCTTATCCTCGTATGTTTCATACAATTCTATCCGTTGATGATTTGCATCCTGTTTCTTATTAACTGGAATATTACCTGTGATGGAAATGACCTCACTGGGCTTTTAGCTCACCAAAATCACTACAGTTCTTGCAGGTTTTCAAGAAGAACAAGACATAGGCTAAGGAGAGTATTCAGGGGGTTTCATTCTTCTCGAGCGTCAACCGTGTCAGATTTATTTTAGTTTTTGTAAAAATTTAAGACATTAGTGGAAAAGAAATTTTATGTTTGGGAATTTATTTTAGATATATGATGTGTGGAATGGAATCTCAAGGAATCTGCGCTCGAATTTTTCAATTCACACCCTAGAACTCGGGCTTGGGTTATTGTACTCGGGTTTCGAATTTCAGGGCGTGACAGTTTGGTATCAGAGAGAGATTTCGAGAATTCCAAAGTGCCTAGGGTTAGGGCTAGCACCTAGTACTGAACTTGGAGTTAGGGTTATGATCACTGGTAAAGTTTCCGCTATTACCTTTTTATGAACTAAGATGGTTGTTTAATTGACGATGGTTATATTTGAGTTAGACATGAAAGACCATTTAGGGTGTCGGAGCCTAGGTTTTAGATTCCATGGAGGATCTTAGGTATAGTTTACACTAGATCTTAGGTACGAAGCTTAGAGAACTGAAATTTCATTTTATCCCGTGTAATTTAATGAAATTCGAGTAGGGTCCATAGTTGAACATAGGAAATGGTTGTAGAGAACCTGAAAATAGGATAACTTGTAGACACACAGGAATGGGTGCGCTATGTACGATTTTATAGTTGTTCTACTTAATGTTTGTTTTATTTGAAAAGTTATCAAATGCTTGCCTCTACTTGTGGATGTTGTTTGAACGTGACGTTTACCTTTACTGGAGGTTGTTTTGGTGATAAGGTTATATAATTGTTTATCCCTACCTAAGGACGTTGTTTACACTGTGATCTTCGCCTTGCTAATGACGTTGGTTGTAGGATTAAGTCTGTAATGTTGAGGTTAGGGTGTCTGTAGGTTTTGTCTGTGATGTTTCTTTTATTTGGACTGTCTGTTTTCCTTGTTTCATTGTTTGTACTATGATTGATTGTCTTGGTTGTGACATTGCTTTTGTTGGGATGTTATTGTTGACTTTCTTCTCTTCATTATAGCGTTAGCTTAGGCACATCAGAGTGCATAGCGATAGCTTGGTTGCGGTTATGGTTGAATCTCGAGGACGAGATTCTCATAAGGGGGGTAGATTGTAAGAACCCAAAGTCATATAGGTCATTACACACACTTGTGAGCAGATAAACCCATGACTTGTAGGGCATAGACACACCATAGTATTCGTCTCTTAGCTTAGTGGGTTTGCTTGAATTTCGAGGACGAAATTCTGTGTAAGGGTGGTAGAATGTAATACCCCGAAAATTTGGACGCACGAGTAAGTACACGAGTGCATGTCCACACGTGAAAAATTTAAATTCTAGGCTGTGTGAATCAATAAACTGACCGTTAGAATGATCTATCGTTGCTAGACCGGAAGATTTAATCGTCCACTCCGATTTCGAACTACGCGATCAATGTAAACCGCCGTACATCATCCGTACACATGTCTGTCCATAAATATGACCCGTACATCGTGTTCGTCACAAGGCATATGCTTAGACCAGTGATTTCTTGGCCCTATGAACCTGCTCGGGTGTGTTTGTAACACCCTAGGATTTTAGAATAATTTGAATTATAATTTAGTTAATTATTTAATAATTTAAATAAATTAAAATATTGATAAATTAATAATAAATCATCCGTAGGGAATTATTATATGGTCTCCTTATTAAAGTTGCTTAGAATAAACCCTAGAACAACATGGAAGTGATAGATTTTACAAAACTCGTAAATTTATGATAATTACGAAAATGCCATTAGTTAAACTTAAGTTATACCACCTTTTTAAGTTTTATGATTTTCAAAAATTATTTTCACATGAAAATCTATATATTAGTTTTAGGACACGATCTAATCATACACGTCAAATTTCAGCCGTCCAATCATCTCACAAATGCCCTAATCAGAAATTGGGCCATAAGTGGCCCACCTCAATTCGGATCTGCCTTATTTTTCTTTTCAACGATTAATTTTATGTTGTCCACCTATTGGACGGATAAAATGGTCCAAATTCACCTAGGGTGGACCCCACTCGTGAGGACAATAGGTTTTATCGCATGTACGTGCGTTGCACGTTATATTAAAAAAAAGAAAGTTGACACCAATTCGTCTCCAGAAGCTACGTAATAGAGGAGGTCGCTGCCATCTCACAACGTCCATCATAGTGGGCCCCAATGAGAAATCCAGCTCGTTCAACGGAACTGGACCCCATCCAAACTCGGTCCGTCCAAATCCTGTGACCTGTTCGTCACTTGTGTAGCCCACTTCAATCAACCGTTTAAAACCAAGAACACCAAGATCCACATCATCCACATCTCCACCTCAACTCGGATCTGCCTCATTTTTCTCATCGACGGCTAACTTTATGTTGGCCATTAGTTGGACGGAGGAAACTAGCTAAATCCACTACAAGTAGACCCCACTTAAAAGTGGAGCATAAAAATTATATTACACGTGCATGTTGCGTACAAAAAAAAAAAAGAAAAGAAAAAGAAGCCAAGCACGAGTCTGAGTCTTCTTCCTCATCTTTTACGTAACAGCGTCCGTCCGCTGGAAGCTTTGGGCCACCTTGCGTTCATCAGGGTGGACCCTCAATGGTCAATCCAAGCCGTCCATCCGACCTCCCCTCAATAGTAGACAGCCCCTTTGAAGTTTTTGTTTTATCTTTTACTTCGTGTATAGCGTACACCGGTCCGTGATTTACAATCAATGGTAGCTAAAAACCGCCAAGATCTCGCATTCTGTCTTGCATGGGCGTACAAGAACGGCTGTACTAAGGTCGTGTGGACCCCACCCTATCTTCCCAACGGTCCCAAACGTGTAGGATACATGATACAAGGAATTGAATCCTTTTTGGAATAGGAAAGCTTGTCAACCCCACGTCCGATCGTGAGACTGTTTACACGGCTATAAAAGCCCATCCTCCATCTCTTCCTCTCTTCAGAAAACGTCAGAGAGAGTGAGAGAGAGAGAGATATCCATTAGAGAGAGAGAGACGTTGGAGAGAGAGAGAGAGAGAGAGTGAGAGTGAGACGTTAGGAGAGAGAGAGAGAGAGAGAGAGAGAGAGAGAGAGAGAGTGCGGCTGCTGTTGATGCTGGGGCAGCGTCCCAAACCAAGAGGAAAGAAGAAAGAAGAAGAAGAAAGAGAAGAAGAAAGAAGGAGGAAGAAGAAAAGAAGAAAGAGAAAGAAAGAAAAAGACCGAGTCGACTCGCTGAGTCTACTCAGATTCAAGTTAGGTCCTATTTGAAGCCTAGAGATTAGCAAATCTGTGAGTGATTCATCTCACGTAACTTTCTCTGTTAATATCCTTTAGTGTTCTTCCTTGTCTGCGTTCAATTTAAAAGATTCTTCTCTAGTTAGGAATTTAAGTATACATTCTTTCGTACCATGGATCCGGGGTAAGGGATTCCACCGCTTGTCGTGTTCTCCAAATTCATGTTTATATTATTTACTTTTCTTGTAGATCTCGTTCCCCTTTCCTACGTAACCCTACCTAAAGGTTAAACATAGGATGAACGTACTCCCTTCAGATTCGCTTCCTAGGTTTCAAATATAAAAACCCTAGTTAAACGAAACATAGATGCACGATACATTGTTGTAGTTACAACACGTTATGTGATCTACTTCGTTAACAACCCTTTCAATGTATGATGAAAAATCAAGCGAATAATTATTTAATTACAGATGACACATGCATGGTATGATTGGAATTGAGTTGAGATGCATTGTATGCTTGAAGATATGTTTCCATGATTCATGACATTCATATGCATTCTTATACACAACGACAGAACAGGAGCATGGTTGATTTGACTCCTGGCGTGCATGGTTGATTTGCCGCCTCGCTGTACCGGTTAGGTGAGCATGGTTGATTTGCGACAGGTTCCTAATGTTCAGTGGCAGCGAGTTCTGGTCGTTTCACTTATTGAGCATGGTTGATTTGCTCGGTTGGATCAGTGGTGCATGGTTGATTTGCCCACTGGCGTGCATGGTTGATTTGCCGCCTCGTTGTACCGGTTAGGTGAGCATGGTTGATTTGCGACAGGTTCCTAATGTTCAGTGGCAACGAGTTCCTAGACGTTTATTGCTCTCGCACGTATCATGACATACATGACATCATGCTAATCATGTTCTTTTGATAATAAATTATAAAGTGTATCAATCATAACCTTATCCTCGTATGTTTCATACAATTCTATCCGTTGATGATTTGCATCCTGTTTCTTATTAACTGGAATATTACCTGTGATGGAAATGACCTCACTGGGCTTTTAGCTCACCAAAATCACTACAGTTCTTGCAGGTTTTCAAGAAGAACAAGACATAGGCTAAGGAGAGTATTCAGGGGGTTTCATTCTTCTCGAGCGTCAACCGTGTCAGATTTATTTTAGTTTTTGTAAAAATTTAAGACATTAGTGGAAAAGAAATTTTATGTTTGGGAATTTATTTTAGATATATGATGTGTGGAATGGAATCTCAAGGAATCTGCGCTCGAATTTTTCAATTCACACCCTAGAACTCGGGCTTGGGTTATTGTACTCGGGTTTCGAATTTCAGGGCGTTACAGTTTGGTATCAGAGAGAGATTTCGAGAATTCCAAAGTGCCTAGGGTTAGGGCTAGCACCTAGTACTGAACTTGGAGTTAGGGTTATGATCACTGGTAAAGTTTCCGCTATGACCTTTTTATGAACTAAGATGGTTGTTTAATTGACGATGGTTATATTTGAGTTAGACATGAAAGACCATTTAGGGTGTCGGAGCCTAGGTTTTAGATTCCATGGAGGATCTTAGGTATAGTTTACACTAGATCTTAGGTACGAAGCTTAGAGAACTGAAATTTCATTTTATCCCGTGTAATTTAATGAAATTCGAGTAGGGTCCATAGTTGAACATAGGAAATGGTTGTAGAGAACCTGAAAATAGGATAACTTGTAGACACACAGGAATGGGTGCGCTATGTACGATTTTATAGTTGTTCTACTTAATGTTTGTTTTATTTGAAAAGTTATCAAATGCTTGCCTCTACTTGTGGATGTTGTTTGAACGTGACGTTTACCTTTACTGGAGGTTGTTTTGGTGATAAGGTTATATAATTGTTTATCCCTACCTAAGGACGTTGTTTACACTGTGATCTTCGCCTTGCTAATGACGTTGGTTGTAGGATTAAGTCTGTAATGTTGAGGTTAGGGTGTCTGTAGGTTTTGTCTGTGATGTTTCTTTTATTTGGACTGTCTGTTTTCCTTGTTTCATTGTTTGTACTATGATTGATTGTCTTGGTTGTGACATTGCTTTTGTTGGGATGTTATTGTTGACTTTCTTCTCTTCGTTATAGCGTTAGCTTAGGCACATCAGAGTGCATAGCGATAGCTTGGTTGCGGTTATGGTTGAATCTCGAGGACGAGATTCTCATAAGGGGGGTAGATTGTAAGAACCCAAAGTCATATAGGTCATTACACACACTTGTGAGCAGATAAACCCATGACTTGTAGGGCATAGACACACCATAGTATTCGTCTCTTAGCTTAGTGGGTTTGTTTGAATTTCGAGGACGAAATTCTGTGTAAGGGTGGTAGAATGTAATACCCCGAAAATTTGGACGCACGAGTAAGTACACGAGTGCATGTCCACACGTGAAAAATTTAAATTCTAGGCTGTGTGAATCAATAAACTGACCGTTAGAATGATCTATCGTTGCTAGACCGGAAGATTTAATCGTCCACTCCGATTTCGAACTACGCGATCAATGTAAACCGCCGTACATCATCCGTACACATGTCTGTCCATAAATATGACCCGTACATCGTGTTCGTCACAAGGCATATGCTTAGACCAGTGATTTCTTGGCCCTATGAACCTGCTCGGGTGTGTTTGTAACACCCTAGGATTTTAGAATAATTTGAATTATAATTTAGTTAATTATTTAATAATTTAAATAAATTAAAATATTGATAAATTAATAATAAATCATCCGTAGGGAATTATTATATGGTCTCCTTATTAAAGTTGCTTAGAATAAACCCTAGAACAACATGGAAGTGATAGATTTTACAAAACTCGTAAATTTATGATAATTACGAAAATGCCATTAGTTAAACTTAAGTTATACCACCTTTTTAAGTTTTATGATTTTCAAAAATTATTTTCACATGAAAATCTATATATTAGTTTTAGGACACGATCTAATCATACACGTCAAATTTCAGCCGTCCAATCATCTCACAAATGCCCTAATCAGAAATTGGGCCATAAGTGGCCCACCTCAATTCGGATCTGCCTTATTTTTCTTTTCAACTGATTAATTTTATGTTGTCCACCTATTGGACGGATAAAATGGTCCAAATTCACCTAGGGTGGACCCCACTCGTGAGGACAATAGGTTTTATCGCATGTACGTGCGTTGCACGTTATATTAAAAAAAAGAAAGTTGACACCAATTCGTCTCCAGAAGCTACGTAATAGAGGAGGTCGCTGCCATCTCACAACGTCCATCATAGTGGGCCCCAATGAGAAATCCAGCTCGTTCAACGGAACTGGACCCCATCCAAACTCGGTCCGTCCAAATCCTGTGACTGTTCGTCACTTGTGTAGCCCACTTCAATCAACCGTTTAAAACCAAGAACACCAAGATCCACATCATCCACATCTCCACCTCAACTCGGATCTGCTTCATTTTTCTCATCGACGGCTAACTTTATGTTGGCCATTAGTTGGACGGAGGAAACTAGCTAAATCCACTACAAGTAGACCCCACTTAAAAGTGGAGCATAAAAATTATATTACACGTGCATGTTGCGTACAAAAAAAAAAAAAGAAAAGAAAAAGTAGCCAAGCACGAGTCTGAGTCTTCTTCCTCATCTTTTACGTAACAGCGTCCGTCCGCTGGAAGCTTTGGGCCACCTTGCGTTCATCAGGGTGGACCTCAATGGTCAATCCAAGCCGTCCATCCGACCTCCCCTCAATAGTAGACAGCCCCTTTGAAGTTTTTGTTTTATCTTTTACTTCGTGTATAGCGTACACCGGTCCGTGATTTACAATCAATGGTAGCTAAAAACCGCCAAGATCTCGCATTCTGTCTTGCATGGGCGTACAAGAACGGCTGTACTAAGGTCGTGTGGACCCCACCCATCTTCCCAACGGTCCCAAACGTGTAGGATACATGATACAAGGAATTGAATCCTTTTTGGAATAGGAAAGCTTGTCAACCCCACGTCCGATCGTGAGACTGTTTACACGGCTATAAAAGCCCATCCTCTATCTCTTCCTCTCTTCAGAAAACGTCAGAGAGAGTGAGAGAGAGAAAGATATCCATTAGAGAGAGAGAGACGTTGGAGAGAGAGAGAGAGAGAGTGAGAGTGAGACGTTAGGAGGAGAGAGAGAGAGAGAGAGAGAGTGCGGCTGCTGTTGATGCTGGGGCAGCGTCCCAAACCAAGAGGAAAGAAGAAAGAAGAAGAAGAAGAAAGAGAAGAAGAAAGAAGGAGGAAGAAGAAAAGAAGAAAGAGAAAGAAAGAAAAAGACCGAGTCGACTCGCTGAGTCTACTCAGATTCAAGTTAGGTCCTATTTGAAGCCTAGAGATTAGCAAATCAGTGAGTGATTCTTCGCATGGTTGTTCCGTTAATTTCTTCCATATAATTCCTCTTAACTATATATTGAATTTTGGTTTGAGTTATGCAATTTCTAAGTTATCCTCAAGTCCTTAAATTGATCCGGGGTAAGGGATTCCACCGCTTGTCGTGTTCTCCAAATTCATGTTTATATTATTTACTTTTCTTGTAGATCTCGTTCCCCTTTCCTACGTAACCCTACCTAAAGGTTAAACATAGGATGAACGTACTCCCTTCAGATTCGCTTCCTAGGTTTCAAATATAAAAACCCTAGTTAAACGAAACATAGATGCACGATACATTGTTGTAGTTACAACACGTTATGTGATCTACTTCGTTAACAACCCTTTCAATGTATGATGAAAAATCAAGCGAATAATTATTTAATTACAGATGACACATGCATGGTATGATTGGAATTGAGTTGAGATGCATTGTATGCTTGAAGATATGTTTCCATGATTCATGACATTCATATGCATTCTTATACACAACGACAGAACAGGAGCATGGTTGATTTGACTCCTGGCGTGCATGGTTGATTTGCCGCCTCGCTGTACCGGTTAGGTGAGCATGGTTGATTTGCGACAGGTTCCTAATGTTCAGTGGCAGCGAGTTCTGGTCGTTTCACTTATTGAGCATGGTTGATTTGCTCGGTTGGATCAGTGGTGCATGGTTGATTTGCCCACTGGCGTGCATGGTTGATTTGCCGCCTCGTTGTACCGGTTAGGTGAGCATGGTTGATTTGCGACAGGTTCCTAATGTTCAGTGGCAACGAGTTCCTAGACGTTTATTGCTCTCGCACGTATCATGACATACATGACATCATGCTAATCATGTTCTTTTGATAATAAATTATAAAGTGTATCAATCATAACCTTATCCTCGTATGTTTCATACAATTCTATCCGTTGATGATTTGCATCCTGTTTCTTATTAACTGGAATATTACCTGTGATGGAAATGACCTCACTGGGCTTTTAGCTCACCAAAATCACTACAGTTCTTGCAGGTTTTCAAGAAGAACAAGACATAGGCTAAGGAGAGTATTCAGGGGGTTTCATTCTTCTCGAGCGTCAACCGTGTCAGATTTATTTTAGTTTTTGTAAAAATTTAAGACATTAGTGGAAAAGAAATTTTATGTTTGGGAATTTATTTTAGATATATGATGTGTGGAATGGAATCTCAAGGAATCTGCGCTCGAATTTTTCAATTCACACCCTAGAACTCGGGCTTGGGTTATTGTACTCGGGTTTCGAATTTCAGGGCGTTACAGTTTGGTATCAGAGAGAGATTTCGAGAATTCCAAAGTGCCTAGGGTTAGGGCTAGCACCTAGTACTGAACTTGGAGTTAGGGTTATGATCACTGGTAAAGTTTCCGCTATTACCTTTTTATGAACTAAGATGGTTGTTTAATTGACGATGGTTATATTTGAGTTAGACATGAAAGACCATTTAGGGTGTCGGAGCCTAGGTTTTAGATTCCATGGAGGATCTTAGGTATAGTTTACACTAGATCTTAGGTACGAAGCTTAGAGAACTGAAATTTCATTTTATCCCGTGTAATTTAATGAAATTCGAGTAGGGTCCATAGTTGAACATAGGAAATGGTTGTAGAGAACCTGAAAATAGGATAACTTGTAGACACACAGGAATGGGTGCGCTATGTACGATTTTATAGTTGTTCTACTTAATGTTTGTTTTATTTGAAAAGTTATCAAATGCTTGCCTCTACTTGTGGATGTTGTTTGAACGTGACGTTTACCTTTACTGGAGGTTGTTTTGGTGATAAGGTTATATAATTGTTTATCCCTACCTAAGGACGTTGTTTACACTGTGATCTTCGCCTTGCTAATGACGTTGGTTGTAGGATTAAGTCTGTAATGTTGAGGTTAGGGTGTCTGTAGGTTTTGTCTGTGATGTTTCTTTTATTTGGACTGTCTGTTTTCCTTGTTTCATTGTTTGTACTATGATTGATTGTCTTGGTTGTGACATTGCTTTTGTTGGGATGTTATTGTTGACTTTCTTCTCTTCGTTATAGCGTTAGCTTAGGCACATCAGAGTGCATAGCGATAGCTTGGTTGCGGTTATGGTTGAATCTCGAGGACGAGATTCTCATAAGGGGGGTAGATTGTAAGAACCCAAAGTCATATAGGTCATTACACACACTTGTGAGCAGATAAACCCATGACTTGTAGGGCATAGACACACCATAGTATTCGTCTCTTAGCTTAGTGGGTTTGTTTGAATTTCGAGGACGAAATTCTGTGTAAGGGTGGTAGAATGTAATACCCCGAAAATTTGGACGCACGAGTAAGTACACGAGTGCATGTCCACACGTGAAAAATTTAAATTCTAGGCTGTGTGAATCAATAAACTGACCGTTAGAATGATCTATCGTTGCTAGACCGGAAGATTTAATCGTCCACTCCGATTTCGAACTACGCGATCAATGTAAACCGCCGTACATCATCCGTACACATGTCTGTCCATAAATATGACCCGTACATCGTGTTCGTCACAAGGCATATGCTTAGACCAGTGATTTCTTGGCCCTATGAACCTGCTCGGGTGTGTTTGTAACACCCTAGGATTTTAGAATAATTTGAATTATAATTTAGTTAATTATTTAATAATTTAAATAAATTAAAATATTGATAAATTAATAATAAATCATCCGTAGGGAATTATTATATGGTCTCCTTATTAAAGTTGCTTAGAATAAACCCTAGAACAACATGGAAGTGATAGATTTTACAAAACTCGTAAATTTATGATAATTACGAAAATGCCATTAGTTAAACTTAAGTTATACCACCTTTTTAAGTTTTATGATTTTCAAAAATTATTTTCACATGAAAATCTATATATTACTTTTAGGACACGATCTAATCATACACGTCAAATTTCAGCCGTCCAATCATCTCACAAATGCCCTAATCAGAAATTGGGCCATAAGTGGCCCACCTCAATTCGGATCTGCCTTATTTTTCTTTTCAACGATTAATTTTATGTTGTCCACCTATTGGACGGATAAAATGGTCCAAATTCACCTAGGGTGGACCCCACTCGTGAGGACAATAGGTTTTATCGCATGTACGCGCGTTGCACGTTATATTAAAAAAAAGAAAGTTGACACCAATTCGTCTCCAGAAGCTACGTAATAGAGGAGGTCGCTGCCATCTCACAACGTCCATCATAGTGGGCCCCAATGAGAAATCCAGCTCGTTCAACGGAACTGGACCCCATCCAAACTCGGTCCGTCCAAATCCTGTGACCGTTCGTCACTTGTGTAGCCCACTTCAATCAACCGTTTAAAACCAAGAACACCAAGATCCACATCATCCACATCTCCACCTCAACTCGGATCTGCTTCATTTTTCTCATCGACGGCTAACTTTATGTTGGCCATTAGTTGGACGGAGGAAACTAGCTAAATCCACTACAAGTAGACCCCACTTAAAAGTGGAGCATAAAAATTATATTACACGTGCATGTTGCGTACAAAAAAAAAAAGAAAAGAAAAAGTAGCCAAGCACGAGTCTGAGTCTTCTTCCTCATCTTTTACGTAACAGCGTCCGTCCGCTGGAAGCTTTGGGCCACCTTGCGTTCATCAGGGTGGACCTCAATGGTCAATCCAAGCCGTCCATCCGACCTCCCCTCAATAGTAGACAGCCCCTTTGAAGTTTTTGTTTTATCTTTTACTTCGTGTATAGCGTACACCGGTCCGTGATTTACAATCAATGGTAGCTAAAAACCGCCAAGATCTCGCATTCTGTCTTGCATGGGCGTACAAGAACGGCTGTACTAAGGTCGTGTGGACCCCACCCATCTTCCCAACGGTCCCAAACGTGTAGGATACATGATACAAGGAATTGAATCCTTTTTGGAATAGGAAAGCTTGTCAACCCCACGTCCGATCGTGAGACTGTTTACACGGCTATAAAAGCCCATCCTCTATCTCTTCCTCTCTTCAGAAAACGTCAGAGAGAGTGAGAGAGAGAAAGATATCCATTAGAGAGAGAGAGACGTTGGAGAGAGAGAGAGAGAGAGTGAGAGTGAGACGTTAGGAGGGAGAGAGAGAGAGAGAGAGTGCGGCTGCTGTTGATGCTGGGGCAGCGTCCCAAACCAAGAGGAAAGAAGAAAGAAGAAGAAGAAAGAGAAGAAGAAAGAAGGAGGAAGAAGAAAAGAAGAAAGAGAAAGAAAGAAAAAGACCGAGTCGACTCGCTGAGTCTACTCAGATTCAAGTTAGGTCCTATTTGAAGCCTAGAGATTAGCAAATCAGTGAGTGATTCTTCGCATGGTTGTTCCGTTAATTTCTTCCATATAATTCCTCTTAACTATATATTGAATTTTGGTTTGAGTTATGCAATTTCTAAGTTATCCTCAAGTCCTTAAATTGATCCGGGGTAAGGGATTCCACCGCTTGTCGTGTTCTCCAAATTCATGTTTATATTATTTACTTTTCTTGTAGATCTCGTTCCCCTTTCCTACGTAACCCTACCTAAAGGTTAAACATAGGATGAACGTACTCCCTTCAGATTCGCTTCCTAGGTTTCAAATATAAAAACCCTAGTTAAACGAAACATAGATGCACGATACATTGTTGTAGTTACAACACGTTATGTGATCTACTTCGTTAACAACCCTTTCAATGTATGATGAAAAATCAAGCGAATAATTATTTAATTACAGATGACACATGCATGGTATGATTGGAATTGAGTTGAGATGCATTGTATGCTTGAAGATATGTTTCCATGATTCATGACATTCATATGCATTCTTATACACAACGACAGAACAGGAGCATGGTTGATTTGACTCCTGGCGTGCATGGTTGATTTGCCGCCTCGCTGTACCGGTTAGGTGAGCATGGTTGATTTGCGACAGGTTCCTAATGTTCAGTGGCAGCGAGTTCTGGTCGTTTCACTTATTGAGCATGGTTGATTTGCTCGGTTGGATCAGTGGTGCATGGTTGATTTGCCCACTGGCGTGCATGGTTGATTTGCCGCCTCGTTGTACCGGTTAGGTGAGCATGGTTGATTTGCGACAGGTTCCTAATGTTCAGTGGCAACGAGTTCCTAGACGTTTATTGCTCTCGCACGTATCATGACATACATGACATCATGCTAATCATGTTCTTTTGATAATAAATTATAAAGTGTATCAATCATAACCTTATCCTCGTATGTTTCATACAATTCTATCCGTTGATGATTTGCATCCTGTTTCTTATTAACTGGAATATTACCTGTGATGGAAATGACCTCACTGGGCTTTTAGCTCACCAAAATCACTACAGTTCTTGCAGGTTTTCAAGAAGAACAAGACATAGGCTAAGGAGAGTATTCAGGGGGTTTCATTCTTCTCGAGCGTCAACCGTGTCAGATTTATTTTAGTTTTTGTAAAAATTTAAGACATTAGTGGAAAAGAAATTTTATGTTTGTGAATTTATTTTAGATATATGATGTGTGGAATGGAATCTCAAGGAATCTGCGCTCGAATTTTTCAATTCACACCCTAGAACTCGGGCTTGGGTTATTGTACTCGGGTTTCGAATTTCAGGGCGTTACAGTTTGGTATCAGAGAGAGATTTCGAGAATTCCAAAGTGCCTAGGGTTAGGGCTAGCACCTAGTACTGAACTTGGAGTTAGGGTTATGATCACTGGTAAAGTTTCCGCTATGACCTTTTTATGAACTAAGATGGTTGTTTAATTGACGATGGTTATATTTGAGTTAGACATGAAAGACCATTTAGGGTGTCGGAGCCTAGGTTTTAGATTCCATGGAGGATCTTAGGTATAGTTTACACTAGATCTTAGGTACGAAGCTTAGAGAACTGAAATTTCATTTTATCCCGTGTAATTTAATGAAATTCGAGTAGGGTCCATAGTTGAACATAGGAAATGGTTGTAGAGAACCTGAAAATAGGATAACTTGTAGACACACAGGAATGGGTGCGCTATGTACGATTTTATAGTTGTTCTACTTAATGTTTGTTTTATTTGAAAAGTTATCAAATGCTTGCCTCTACTTGTGGATGTTGTTTGAACGTGACGTTTACCTTTACTGGAGGTTGTTTTGGTGATAAGGTTATATAATTGTTTATCCCTACCTAAGGACGTTGTTTACACTGTGATCTTCGCCTTGCTAATGACGTTGGTTGTAGGATTAAGTCTGTAATGTTGAGGTTAGGGTGTCTGTAGGTTTTGTCTGTGATGTTTCTTTTATTTGGACTGTCTGTTTTCCTTGTTTCATTGTTTGTACTATGATTGATTGTCTTGGTTGTGACATTGCTTTTGTTGGGATGTTATTGTTGACTTTCTTCTCTTCGTTATAGCGTTAGCTTAGGCACATCAGAGTGCATAGCGATAGCTTGGTTACGGTTATGGTTGAATCTCGAGGACGAGATTCTCATAAGGGGGGTAGATTGTAAGAACCCAAAGTCATATAGGTCATTACACACACTTGTGAGCAGATAAACCCATGACTTGTAGGGCATAGACACACCATAGTATTCGTCTCTTAGCTTAGTGGGTTTGTTTGAATTTCGAGGACGAAATTCTGTGTAAGGGTGGTAGAATGTAATACCCCGAAAATTTGGACGCACGAGTAAGTACACGAGTGCATGTCCACACGTGAAAAATTTAAATTCTAGGCTGTGTGAATCAATAAACTGACCGTTAGAATGATCTATCGTTGCTAGACCGGAAGATTTAATCGTCCACTCCGATTTCGAACTACGCGATCAATGTAAACCGCCGTACATCATCCGTACACATGTCTGTCCATAAATATGACCCGTACATCGTGTTCGTCACAAGGCATATGCTTAGACCAGTGATTTCTTGGCCCTATGAACCTGCTCGGGTGTGTTTGTAACACCCTAGGATTTTAGAATAATTTGAATTATAATTTAGTTAATTATTTAATAATTTAAATAAATTAAAATATTGATAAATTAATAATAAATCATCCGTAGGGAATTATTATATGGTCTCCTTATTAAAGTTGCTTAGAATAAACCCTAGAACAACATGGAAGTGATAGATTTTACAAAACTCGTAAATTTATGATAATTACGAAAATGCCATTAGTTAAACTTAAGTTATACCACCTTTTTAAGTTTTATGATTTTCAAAAATTATTTTCACATGAAAATCTATATATTAGTTTTAGGACACGATCTAATCATACACGTCAAATTTCAGCCGTCCAATCATCTCACAAATGCCCTAATCAGAAATTGGGCCATAAGTGGCCCACCTCAATTCGGATCTGCCTTATTTTTCTTTTCAACGATTAATTTTATGTTGTCCACCTATTGGACGGATAAAATGGTCCAAATTCACCTAGGGTGGACCCCACTCGTGAGGACAATAGGTTTTATCGCATGTACGTGCGTTGCACGTTATATTAAAAAAAAGAAAGTTGACACCAATTCGTCTCCAGAAGCTACGTAATAGAGGAGGTCGCTGCCATCTCACAACGTCCATCATAGTGGGCCCCAATGAGAAATCCAGCTCGTTCAACGGAACTGGACCCCATCCAAACTCGGTCCGTCCAAATCCTGTGACCGTTCGTCACTTGTGTAGCCCACTTCAATCAACCGTTTAAAACCAAGAACACCAAGATCCACATCATCCACATCTCCACCTCAACTCGGATCTGCTTCATTTTTCTCATCGACGGCTAACTTTATGTTGGCCATTAGTTGGACGGAGGAAACTAGCTAAATCCACTACAAGTAGACCCCACTTAAAAGTGGAGCATAAAAATTATATTACACGTGCATGTTGCGTACAAAAAAAAAAAGAAAAGAAAAAGTAGCCAAGCACGAGTCTGAGTCTTCTTCCTCATCTTTTATGTAACAGCGTCCGTCCGCTGGAAGCTTTGGGCCACCTTGCGTTCATCAGGGTGGACCTCAATGGTCAATCCAAGCCGTCCATCCGACCTCCCCTCAATAGTAGACAGCCCCTTTGAAGTTTTTGTTTTATCTTTTACTTCGTGTATAGCGTACACCGGTCCGTGATTTACAATCAATGGTAGCTAAAAACTGCCAAGATCTCGCATTCTGTCTTGCATGGGCGTACAAGAACGGCTGTACTAAGGTCGTGTGGACCCCACCCATCTTCCCAACGGTCCCAAACGTGTAGGATACATGATACAAGGAATTGAATCCTTTTTGGAATAGGAAAGCTTGTCAACCCCACGTCCGATCGTGAGACTGTTTACACGGCTATAAAAGCCCATCCTCTATCTCTTCCTCTCTTCAGAAAACGTCAGAGAGAGTGAGAGAGAGAAAGATATCCATTAGAGAGAGAGAGACGTTGGAGAGAGAGAGAGAGAGAGTGAGAGTGAGACGTTAGGAGGGAGAGAGAGAGAGAGAGAGAGTGCGGCTGCTGTTGATGCTGGGGCAGCGTCCCAAACCAAGAGGAAAGAAGAAAGAAGAAGAAGAAAGAGAAGAAGAAAGAAGGAGGAAGAAGAAAAGAAGAAAGAGAAAGAAAGAAAAAGACCGAGTCGACTCGCTGAGTCTACTCAGATTCAAGTTAGGTCCTATTTGAAGCCTAGAGATTAGCAAATCAGTGAGTGATTCTTCGCATGGTTGTTCCGTTAATTTCTTCCATATAATTCCTCTTAACTATATATTGAATTTTGGTTTGAGTTATGCAATTTCTAAGTTATCCTCAAGTCCTTAAATTGATCCGGGGTAAGGGATTCCACCGCTTGTCGTGTTCTCCAAATTCATGTTTATATTATTTACTTTTCTTGTAGATCTCGTTCCCCTTTCCTACGTAACCCTACCTAAAGGTTAAACATAGGATGAACGTACTCCCTTCAGATTCGCTTCCTAGGTTTCAAATATAAAAACCCTAGTTAAACGAAACATAGATGCACGATACATTGTTGTAGTTACAACACGTTATGTGATCTACTTCGTTAACAACCCTTTCAATGTATGATGAAAAATCAAGCGAATAATTATTTAATTACAGATGACACATGCATGGTATGATTGGAATTGAGTTGAGATGCATTGTATGCTTGAAGATATGTTTCCATGATTCATGACATTCATATGCATTCTTATACACAACGACAGAACAGGAGCATGGTTGATTTGACTCCTGGCGTGCATGGTTGATTTGCCGCCTCGCTGTACCGGTTAGGTGAGCATGGTTGATTTGCGACAGGTTCCTAATGTTCAGTGGCAGCGAGTTCTGGTCGTTTCACTTATTGAGCATGGTTGATTTGCTCGGTTGGATCAGTGGTGCATGGTTGATTTGCCCACTGGCGTGCATGGTTGATTTGCCGCCTCGTTGTACCGGTTAGGTGAGCATGGTTGATTTGCGACAGGTTCCTAATGTTCAGTGGCAACGAGTTCCTAGACGTTTATTGCTCTCGCACGTATCATGACATACATGACATCATGCTAATCATGTTCTTTTGATAATAAATTATAAAGTGTATCAATCATAACCTTATCCTCGTATGTTTCATACAATTCTATCCGTTGATGATTTGCATCCTGTTTCTTATTAACTGGAATATTACCTGTGATGGAAATGACCTCACTGGGCTTTTAGCTCACCAAAATCACTACAGTTCTTGCAGGTTTTCAAGAAGAACAAGACATAGGCTAAGGAGAGTATTCAGGGGGTTTCATTCTTCTCGAGCGTCAACCGTGTCAGATTTATTTTAGTTTTTGTAAAAATTTAAGACATTAGTGGAAAAGAAATTTTATGTTTGTGAATTTATTTTAGATATATGATGTGTGGAATGGAATCTCAAGGAATCTGCGCTCGAATTTTTCAATTCACACCCTAGAACTCGGGCTTGGGTTATTGTACTCGGGTTTCGAATTTCAGGGCGTTACATCGGGTACATGTGTCGATGCACGAGGGGGTATTGTTGGGTTTGTAACGATGGTGCAATTATGCTAATGTAGGTTTCGGGTTCTCGAGGTTTCATTCCATTGGGTACGTACTTGCGCACTCGATTCGAATCCCGCCAGAAACATTGAACAATCCGTGGAAGGTATAGGAGGTGTACGGTTCAGGTAGGTTCGGGTTGCAGGTCCTACACTACCCATAAAAACCATAACCGACTCAGATACGTTTTTCAAGTAAATGGGTCTTGGCGGATCGCCTTTTTCGATCCCTCACTCTTACTCCTGAGTTGGGCATTGCATCCCTCATTTGTATCATTCTTGCATTCTAAGCATTCACATTGGTATAGTACTCTTCTCAACTTCCTTGTTAATTTAGTCAGTTTGAGTGCATGCTCTACGACCTATCGATTCTTCGGATCTCATCACATAAAAAATTCAAATCGATTGGACTTATTTTTATTTATTGACTATCCCTCATCAGAAAAATGGGTCCTGGCGGATTGCTTTTGCCAATCCCTCACTCCTACTCCTGAGTTGAACATTGCACTGTTGCATTGCATACTATTCATTACACTATCCGATGCTAGACTAACCAAATCCTTTATATTCATTAAGTTCCGCAAGTAGAGACTGTACGTTAGTACGGGTAAAGAAGGTGCCTAACATCTTCCTTCTCTATCACCGTGGCCCCTTAGAGTCTCAAGTGGCAGATCATGAGTCATTTTAAGATAGTAAATCCATAGATTATCTGGTTTAAGGATTCTGCAAGGTTTAGCTGACTATGAGAATATGAATTGATTGGCTAGTGATGATTCTAAGTCAACCATTTAATACCCCAAGTCAAACTGCATAATCATACAAGCAAAAAGCAAGGAAAGGGCCCTGTGAGTGCGGTTCTTGCAATTCAGCATTCACACACACATATATGAGTAGCTCCCAAGTCTAACCAGTTAGACCACATGTTATAGTCCACCCAACTAATAACTTCCAACCAATGAAGACCATGTGACATCCAAACCCTTAAGTAGGTTGGTTCACTAATGAGTATTACCTAGTTAAAAAATTAGCCCCATTTACTCATTGGTCAAACCACAACATGGGAAACAATTTCTAGTTGTTGATAAATAGCAAATTACAAGTGTAGTCCACTTAGAAAATAGACGTTGCTGATTCTGGCTTAAGGCGATTTTCATGATAGGATAACCTATTTGCTGGGCGGTGGACTTCTATATATATATATATATATATATATATATATATATATATATATATATATATATATATATATATATATATATATATATATATATATATATAGGGAAATGGTACTATGAGGTCAACCTCAAGGGAGCTTCCCATGAGATCGAGCTGTGTGGGGCCCACCGTGGTGTGTATCGGACATCCACACTGCGCAT
Organism: Liriodendron chinense; assembly: GCA_003013855.2. Lineage (NCBI taxonomy): Eukaryota > Viridiplantae > Streptophyta > Magnoliopsida > Magnoliales > Magnoliaceae > Liriodendron > Liriodendron chinense. Next base: position 120,663 of record PVNU02003899.1, on the reverse strand, counting down.
TTGGTGGGTCTCTTCTAGGTTATGGGATATCCCAAAAATCAGCCATATGAAGAACTCAAGTGGGCCATACCATCTGAAAGAGTGTAAAATCATGCCTAAAACATCTAAAAGCACTTGTTGGAGCCTACTTGAGTTTTGGATGCAGCTGAAACTTGGTGTGACCCCACATCCAAATGGGACACACACAATGAATGGGCTCGATTTCTGAACCACATCTCAGTGAGCCCTATAAATGATCATGATGATTTCAATGGGTGGGTAATGGCTCTAAATTGCTGTCTGTGTTGTGGCCAATCTAAATCATGGATTGACCTGATTTTTAGGCTCATGCGTGGAATGGTTCATCCGACCATAAACATTATGGTGGGTCCCACAAAGCTCGACCCCATGGGCAGTTCCTATGAGGTACTATGAGGTCAACCTCATGGGAGATTCCCATGAGATCGAGCTATGTGGGCCCCACCGTGATGTGTATCGGACATCCACACCGTGCATTTGGTGAGTCCCTTCTAGGTTATGGGATATCCAAAAAATCAGCTATATGAAGAGCTCAAGTGGGCCATACCATCTGAAAGAGTGTAAAATCATGCCTAAAACATCTTAAAGCACTTGTTGGGGCCTACCTTAGTTTTGGATGCGACTGAAACTTGGTGTGACCCCCAATCCAATTGGAACACATACCATGAATGGTCTAGTTTTCGGAACCACATCTCGGTGGGCCTTATAAATGATCATGATGGTTTCAGTGGGTGGGTAACCACTCTAAACTTCTGTCTGTGGTGTGGCCCACCTCAGTTATAGATTGACCTGAATTTTAGGCTCGTTCCCCACCATGGAATGGCGCATATGACTGATGGGTTGGATGTTCGATACACATCATGGTGGGGCCCACACAGCTCAACCTCATGGGAAGTTCCCATAAGGTCGACCTCATAGTACCCTTCCCTGTAAATATCTATATATGTATTACGCGTGCAGTGTGTTGCGCACACATCACAAGTTAGAAGTTATCTACTTGGTGAACTGTAATTTATAATCTAACCAATTAGACTTAGAGAGCTAGTCACAGACACACACAACTTGCAAGTTGTTTTACCAATTCAATGTCAGTGCAAAACTCAAAAAAGTAAATAAATATGACTTGGAGCAAAACTCGAACTTAAAATACCCATTTGGGGCTATGACTTGGTGTCCAAGCAGTTGATCTGACCAGATGCACAGTTGATGTAGCTGACTTGAAAATCATCAAGATCGGAAGATCACAACCCTTCAACCAGTGGCCCAAGATTGAGTGATGTATGGCCTATTAGGGACCCTCTCCCGCCTAGTGTCCACAGATACATTTTGAGAGAGAGAGAGAGAGAGAGAGAGAGAGAGAGAGAGATGGGTTTGTATCTGTTGCTTCAGCTCTTCTGGCTAGCAACGACAGTAGATGCATTAGCATCACAACCTCCCGTAACGAAAAAGCCCAGCTGCCCTGGCAAGTGCAGGAACTGTTGCGCAGCATGCCAACAACGCCGGTGAACCGAGATCCAATCTCCGGTCTCACCCACAAACAATAAACAGGAAGAAAATAATAACTTGAAAAGAATCACACAAACCAACGATCCACAAGACAGAGATTTACGTGGAAAAACCCCAACAAGGGTAAAAAACCACGGGTGCAAACTTCACTATGAAAAAAAAACGAAGTTATAAGCAATACACTTACCTTCTCCTATGCTCCCATGCACAGAGATGGCCCTTTTGCTAATCCTCTCGCCTTTTTCTCACCTTGGACGTATAGAAGCCCTAATCCCTCTACCTAATCTCGATTTACACCCCTTTATATAGTAAACCCCGCAATTAGAACAAAAATAGGAAACCCGCACTTTGGGTCCGCGGTCGGTTGGGCGCCCGGTCGTAACTGGGTCGGGCGCCTGGCTAATACAAAAAATGTCCAGCGTGAATAAAACATGAAATAGACCAATTTCGGGCGCCCGGTCACTTTGACCGCCGAGCGCCCGGCTACTCTCAAAACAGTCCAGCGGACTAAAGATGAAACCAGGATGAATATCGGGCGCCCGGTCACTTTGACCGTCGGGCGCCCGGCCGTTCACAAAACGGTCCAGCAGCCTATGGCCCAAATGGTCTGAATATCGGGCGCCCGGTCATTAGACCGTCCGGGCGCCTGACCATTGACATGTGTGGCTGTCTCCATACTCAACAATCTCCCACTTAGAGACAATCACCACCTGATCCTTCGTCTTCTACATCCGGAGTGCACCACCTCCCAGTCTTCAAGCCTGAAGACCAATCAAAGCTGAACAGAGCTTCAGCTTCTCCCGTGTGACCGCCTTGGTCAACATATCTGCAAGATTCTCACTTATATGAATCTTCTCCAAAGCAATCGATCCATCTTCCAGTAACGAACGTATGAAGTGATATCTGATGTCAATATGCTTGGTCCTTGAATGAAAGGCTGAATTCTTATCCAAGTGTACTACACTTTGACTATCATTGTACAGCTTGCAATCTGCTTGCTTCTTCCCCAACTCTTCCATAAAACCTTGCATCCATACCATCTCCTTGCACTCTTCTATAGCTGCAACATATTCTGCTTTCGTTGTACTGATGGATACTATCTTCTGTAACTGAGAGATCCAACTGACTGCAGCACTACCCAGGGTAAAGACATACCCAGTAGTGCTCCTTCTGCTGTCGATATCTCCTGTCAAATCTGAATCGACGTAGCCTTGTAGCTTGATTTTCGATCCTCCATAACACAGCCCTACATCCACAGTACCTACCAGGTATCTGAGGATCCACTTCACAGCTTCCCAATGTTTCTTCCCTGTACCTGCTAACAACTCCCACTGCTTGAGCAATGTCTGACCTTGTGCTAACCATAGCATACATGAGGTTCCCTATGGCTGACACATAAGGGACTTTAGCCATGTAGTCCCGTTCCTCCTATGTCTTAGCTCCTTCCTCCTTAGAAAGCTTGAAGTTGTTGGCTAATGCAGTGCTAACCGGCTTAGCACCTCCCATGCTGAATCGATCAAGTACTTTGGCTATGTACTCTGCCTGTGACAAAACCAGTTTCTTGTTTTCCCTGTCACGCTTTATCCTCATGCCTAGGATTTGTTTTGCAGCTCCTAAATCCTTCATGGCAAACTCTTTAGACAGTTGTCTTTTGAGATCTGAGATGTCCTTCATACTTGATCCGTCCACAAGCATATCATCAACATACAAAAGAAGAATGATATACGACATATCAAACTTCTTCAAGTAGCAACAGTAGTCTGCATGACATCTCCTGTACCCGTTACCCGACATGAAACTGTCGAACTTCTTGTACCATTGCCTCGGGGCCTGCTTCAGACCATATAGACTCTTCTTCAGTCTACACACCTTGTTCTCCTTTCCTGGTGCCACGTATCCTGTCGGCTGATGCATATATATTTCTTCTTCAAGGTCTTCATGAAGAAAGGCTGTCTTAACATCTAGCTGCTCTAGATGTAAGTCCTCTGTAGCCACTATGCTCAAGACCATGCGAATTGTAGACATCTTCACCACAGGTGAAAATATCTCTATGAAATCGATACCTGCCTTTTGTTGGAACCCTTTCACAACCAGTCTAGCCTTGTACCGTTTCGAACCATCGTGCTCCTCCTTCAGTCTGTAAACCCACTTGTTATGAATAGCTTTCTTACCCTTGGGTAGAGTGACTAGCTCCCACGTACGATTAGACTCAAGAGAGTCCATCTCATCTTCCATGGCTTGCTCCCACTTAACCCACATATCTGATCGTAACGCCTCTTCAAAACACTCTGGCTCATCATTATCTGTCAGCAGTAGATAATGTAAGGAGGGTGAGTATCGGACCTTGGGTCTCCTCTCCCGAGTAGACCTCCTCACAACCGGTGTCTGCGGCTCTGCCTCATCATGCTCCTGTGCATGCTCATCCTGTGGCACTGTAACACCCATGTCCGGTAACTCTTCTAACTCTATAAATTCCTTCTCATTAGCCTTGTTCTGCTTTTGCTGCACATTGTCCTTATGCATCACTTTTTCATTAAAGACTACATCCTTGCTTCTGATGATTTTTCAGTTCTCAATATCCCAAAACCGGTAGCCAAAATTATTCTGCCCGTAGCCTATAAACGTACACCTCCTGGACTTCGCATCCAGCTTGTTTCTGTTCTCTACATCAATGTGAACATAAGAAGTGCAACCAAACACTCTGAGATGTGCAAGGTTTACCTCTTTCCCAGTCCACGTTTCTTCTGATAGCCCACCATTCAATGGTGCTGAGGGACTTCTATTGATGAGATATACGGCAGTATTCACAGCATCTGCCCAAAAGGTCTTTGGCAACCCTGTATGTAGCCTCATGCTCCTAGCGCGCTCAAGGATGGTCCTGTTAATGCGCTCGGCCACACCGTTCTGCTGCGGTGTCCCTGAAATCATTTTCTGATGTTTGATTCCATTTGCTACACAATACTCCTCAAATCTCTTGTCACAGTATTCTCCCCCATTATCCGATCTGAGACACTTCACAGTTTTACCGGTCTCATTTTCTACCATAACCTTCCACTTCTTAAATACATCAAATACATCTGATTTGTGTTTTAAGAAGTAGACTCACAGTTTTCTACTAGCATCATCAATTAAAGAAACAAAGTAACGTGAGCCACCAAGAGATGATACTTGTGCCGGTCCCCACACATCAGTGTGTACAAGCTCCAATAGATGCGTCTTTGGAGCGCATCCTGTCTTCTTGAAGCTAACTTTCTTCTGCTTGCCATACACGCAGTCCTCACAGAATTCCAGATCGATTGCCTTTAACCCTGGTGACTTCCCCTTTGACAATAGCACTTTCATCCCTTTCTCACTCATATGTCCCAACCTCTGATGCCATAACTGCCCGTTCATTCCAGTTGATGCAACTGCGAGTGAACTATACGATCCGGAAGTCACATACAAAGTACCTTCCTTCTTGCCTCGAGATATAACCAAGGCACCTTTTGTGACCTTCCATGCATCGCTCGTGAATGTCGTCACATATCCAGTATCGGCCAACTGCGCCACTGAGATCAGATTCCATCTCAAACTCGATACATGTCTGACATCCTTCAGCTTCAAGACCGTTCCGTCTTTCTGTCTTAAATGAACGTCTCCTTTGCCAACAATACTGCATGGCTCATCATCACCCAGGTAGACTCTTCCAAAGTTACCTGAGACATAATCACGAAGAACTTCTTTTGATGAAGTGGCATGAAACGAAGCACCCGAGTCTATAACCCAAGACTTATTCCGCACATCAAGAGATAAGATCAACGCTTCTGTGTCACTCTCCTCAGATAGATTCACTGAATCCTTCCCACCTTGAGAGCTTCCTTCTTGTTTCTTAAGCGCCCTACAATCACGCTTCATGTGCCCCTTCTTCCCGCAATGCCAACACACGTCCTTGTCTTTCGGTCCCTTGGACTTATTCCTCGACTTAGAACGCCCGTGTTTATTGCCTCCTTTGTTTGAAGATCTTCTTCTTCCTTCAATGTTTAGAGCATTTCCTGAATCCCCTGAAGTTCCTGATGCCTTCCTTCTAGATTCTTCACTTAGAATTAGACCGGCCACATCATCGAATTTCAACTTTGTAGATCCTGAAGAATTGCTCACGGCAATCACCAAACCATCCCAACTGTCTGGCAAACTTGACAAGATTAATAGGGCCCTGACCTCGTCATCAAAAGTGATGCCAACGGATTCCAATTGGCTCGTGACTGTATTGAACTCGTTTAGATGTTCAGCCACGCCCCCACCATCTGACATCTTCATGTTGAATAACCGTTTCATAAGATGAACCTTATTTGATGCCGAGGGTTTCTCATACATTGTAGCCAAATCCTGCATCAATTCTTTTGTGGTCTTTACTTTGGATATATTGAAGGCGACACTCTTAGACAAAGAGAGTCGGATCGTTCCTAAAGCCTTCCGATCCACCAAAGCCCATTCATCATCTGTCATCTTCTCTGGTTTCTTCTCTTTTCCTCCTAGAGGAATGTAGAGGTCTTTCTGATACAGATAATCCTCCATCTACATCTTCCAGAAGGCAAAGTTTGAACCATCAAACTTCTCAATTCTAGTTTTTCATCTTCCGCCATCGCTCCCAGTTGAACTAAACCAATAGCTCTGATACCAGTTGTTGCGCAGCACGCCAACAACGCTGGTGAACCGAGATCCAATCTCCGGTCTCACCCACAAATGATAAACAGGAAGAAAATAATAACTAGAAAAGAATCACACAAACCAACGATCCACAAGACAGAGATTTACGTGGAAAAATCCTAACAAGGGTAAAAACCACGGGTGCAAACTTCACTATGAAAAAAATGAAGTTACAAGCAATACACTTACCTTCTCCTATGCTCCCATGCACAGAGATGGCCCTTTTGCTAATCCTCTCGCCTTTTTCTCACCTTGGACGTATAGAAGCCCTAATCCCTCTACCTAATCCCGGTTTACACCCCTTTATATAGTAAACCCCGCAATTAGAACAAAAATAGGAAACCCGCACTTTGGGTCCGCGGTCGGTCGGGCGCCCGGTCGTAACTGGGTCGGGCGCCCGGCCAATACAAAAAACGTCCAGCGTGAATAAAACATGAAATAGACCAATTTCGGGCGTCCGGCTACTCTCAAAACAGTCCAGCGGACTGAAGATGAAACCAGGCTGAATATTGGGCACCCAGTCACTTTAACCGTCGGGCGTCCGACCGTTCACAAAACGGTCCAGCAGCCTATGGCCCAAATTGTCTGAATATCGGGCGCCCGATCATCAGATCGTCCGGGCGCCCGACCATTGACATGTGTGACTGTCTCCACACTCAACAGGAATGTTCAAATTCCCTACCCGTTTGGCATCGGCAAGGGCTGCTATATTGGCGTAGGAGGCTTCGATATTTCCTGCAACTACACTCTTCATCCTCCGAAGCCGTTTTGGGGTGAGATTGAGGTTCTCGACATATCGTTAGCGTCGAGCTAATGAGAATTTCTCAGAATATATACTGGAAGTGTTACGACAAGAGAGGACACTTGCAGTCCAACTTCACCAATTGGGTTAACTTGGACGATAGTTTGCCGTTCACGTTCTCAGAAACCCACAACATATTCACTACCATCGGTTTTGATACCATTGGCCTCATCAGTGGTTCATGGGGCCGTGACTTCATAAGTGGTTGTGTTTCATTTTGCAATGACAATCACAACTTGATCAACGGCTCTTGCTCCGGGGTAGGATGTAACACCCGGTATTTTCCCTTATTTTATTTCTATTTTTATTCATTTTTTTGTAGCCGTTGAACTTGAGATAGCCATATCTAATCACTTGTAGGGAATCTAAGGGGGACCCATTTAGAAAAGTTGCTCAAATTAACCTCTAAAATGGTCCAGAACAGCTGGATTTTGTCAAACTCACCGTTTTCGAAAAATTACGAAAATGCCACTACTAGAACCCCACCATTTAAGTAACCCAGTTTCCACAATTATTTTTAAGCCTAAACTTAGTGTATCGCTTATCAAACACAAAATAACCATACACGTCGAAATTCAGCTCCTCGATCATTGTGCAAATGCCCTAATCAGAAATCGGACCCTAGATGGCCCACCATAACTCGAGTCTGTCTCAAATTTCTGACCACCGGGTAACTTTACACTGCCGACCTGATGGATGGAGGAGATTACCGAAACCCACCTTAGTGGACCATGTGTGTAGGGGAAGCGGTGGCACGCGATCTTCGTACCGCGTGCGCGCGACGCGCCAAACCTCCCTCCGTCTTCTTCGTTCTGCATTTACAACGGACTGCGCTGTCCGTCTGGGGCCTCCACGCTGGCCCTCCAGTGGACCCCACTGGTAAATCCACTCCGTCCATTCGACTCGCGGGCTAGCCAAACATAGTCCTTCTAAAAATCTTCGCCGACCGTCACCTGTACAGCCCGCTCCAAATCACCGTTCGTTAGAAGAACGATCAAGATCTGATTCGTTACTCTACATGGACACATGAGACCACTTCTAAAACCTTCTTGTGGACCCTCCCTTCACTATGAACAGTCCTCATGCGTAAGGGACCGGTGTGTAGGGAGATCCGAGCTTCCTGTCGTCGTTTCCTTGTGAAGTACGGAACTGGAACCTAGAAGCTTCCTCCGAGCCCTAAACCGAGTTATATAAAATCTCTTTTTCACCTCTGCCGCCTCCATGATCGTCAGAGAGAGAAAGAGAAGCCGTGAGGAGAGAGAGAGAGAGAGAGAGAGAGAGAGAGAGAGAGAGAGAGAGAGAGAGAGAGAGAGAGAGAGGATGGCTGCCGCTGGACAGTTGCTGCCGGACTGTTGCCATTGGACGGCTGCTGTTGGACTCCGTCCAGGGAAGGGGAAAGAGGAGAAAAGGAGAAGGAAGAAGAAAGGAAGAAGAAAGAGAGGTAGTGAAGAAATCTCGAGCCAAACCGGGTTGAACCAAGCCAAACCGAGTCGACTCAGCCAGCATCCGAATTTCTAAGAGGTAGGTCCTATTTTCTACTATATTTGTCCCCTATAGACAGCCTATACTCTAACATGTTGATGGATTTAACCTTAGATAACCATAGCATTGAATATCATGCTGAAATAATCCCTAACCATGTGTTTCCATAATTACACTAGGTTTAGGATCTAGAGGAGGTGCACACTATCAATAGATCATATCATGGAATTCTAAGGTGATGATTTCTTTTTAAGCCTAATTACAGCAATATCGCATGGCATGTCGAATTGTGTCTTATTGTATGGTTTGTCGTATGTTACTTGAAAATATGAATGATCGTGAATCCTTTATGAAATCGTGTATTGGCGAATATATTTGACATTAGTTGCTGAAATTTCATTTTATATAGATTGTATGTCAAATTTGAGGGTTAAGGAAAGAATAATGATTGATTTACATGTGTATATGAGAATATGTATGCAACATGCTTCAGTATGCCTGTTCACATGTGTATGTGAGATTATGTATGCACCATGCTTCAACATGCTTGTTCACATGTGTAAGGTTGAGATTATGATTCATGTATGAGGATGGTTATATGTATGGATGTCGTCCTAATGGAAGCCATTGCCTCATGGATAGTAACTGTATATGTGAAAAATGATAGATTAGTAAGAAGCCCATGAGATGTATTTTGGCATAGCTACTTATGATCGTGATGTTAATGAAGTGCCAAGGATTTATGTGAATGAGTAAATGATGGACTCTTGAGTCAGATACAAATATTTTGGGTGCCATGTGTCTCATCTTGACTAAGATGTGTATGCCTTTTCGTGGTTGGCCCCTATTGAGAGGAAACGGCTATTCTACGTTATGATGGACCATGGATGGGGTATAGAGTGACCTTGGGATGGGAACATCTCTAAAACTGCTGGATGATAAACTATTTAACTAAATGTAGAACTAAATCATGCATTCATCACTTGCTAGTGAAAGTGTGCATGGGCCTGTTTCACTAATTGTTTTTGGTGTATGGGAAGAGTGGAGTGATCCCGTCCTACTTAGAACCTCTGGTTGCTAGTGACTGGTGAAAAGAGTGGAGTGATCCCGTCTCATTGGTTAGGGTGCCTCAACCAGAGCATGCATTTCATACATAGCATTAATCAAGATATTTCTTTTTGTGTGTTTTGTATGATATATGCGTTGTTTGGATATTATTGTAATAGTTTTAATTAGTGATCCTTACTGAGTTGATCGCGAGCAACTCACGTCCTCCTGGGACGGTGTTTTTAAAACACCACCAGACATTACAGGTGACGATCCGTTAGGTGAGCCCGATCTGCAGGGGGACGAATATGAAGGGTCGTGGCAGCAAATGGCGGATGAGGAAGCCCACGTAGATTGATGATGATCCATTTATTGCTTTAGTAGAGAAAAATTAACTATTTGAATTCGAAATAAGTTCCCTTTTATGGAAACAGTAAATGAACATTTTGATAGACATGTGTTATATTTGATTTTGAACTTAGAGTAGAAAATCATGGAATAAGATTTTTCTTTCCGTCATTTTGCTTAAATGCCATGAATGTATGTAAGTACAGTATGTGTGTATGGAATAGTAATGTTAACACACAGGAGTTAACACCTGAAACTCGACAGTTCGTGTTGTCCACGAGAGTCGAAACTTCGAGGCGTTACAAGTTGGTATCAGAGCATAAACGGGATCTTGGGCGTGACACCCAACCCACTGCATAATAAATTCACCCTAGGACTTAGACTCCTTGATGACTAATTACAATCATCCTAAGTACGCCACAAATGGTTGTGTGAAGTGTTCAAACTTAAAAACCCACATTAGGTTTCCCTTGGAATCAATAGAATAATCATTACATATAGAAACTTGAATCTAGGACTTCGAGAAGGAGAAATCCTACGATTTTTTTTTTTGTATTCATTCCTTGGGGCTCTCATTTATTCCCCATGGTTATCTCAGCAAACTCGCTGACTAGGATAAGGTATACCCATCAGAAAGTTTAAATCTTCAATTTTCAACAATTTTTATTCATAAAAGCAGGATTCCATACCTATTCGTGATAATTTTGTCATAAATAAATAACTAGAGATTATTCGTCCCAAAAAATAATTACAGCTTGACATATACATTTATAGCGTACGATAACTTACGCAGAGAGTATTTCGGATAGTTGATCCGAAATTGTTTTGTATTATAATGAAATATATGTATTTAATATAGAATGACAATGTGTAATGTAATTTCCAACTTTTATATTTTGTTTACGGTTTTATTATATTCTGCTTGCATTATAGTGTAATGGTCTAATCATATTTTTAACATCTCTTTAAGCATAAACACAAATTCATTCTACCATGAACACTATTTGTACTGTAAAGTTTAATGTGTTTATTATATTGATGTTCATAAACTTACATTGACATTGTTTAAATTTATAAGTTTGTATTTTGGACATATTCAGTTATGGCACCAGGTGAGAGATCAGGTTGTTCGCCCACTGGATCTATCCCTACCACCCGTGATGCGACGCAGACAGCATCGACGTCGCACGGTGCATCACAGACATTTGATCCTTCGGTTCAGCATACACAGGGCATTACATGTAAGTCTAGACATTTATTTAGTGATTTCTGTTTATGTTGTTACTTACATATTTCTTTTCGCGACAGCATCTTTTACCAGCCGATAAGGACGTGGACCCACGCGTGGGTTAGTTTTAGAGTGACTTACACGTGAGGGTAGGGTGGCGGTAGAGTTCATACAGGATTGGCTTTGACCTGTTGGGGACAGTGCCATGCTGTTTACGTTTGAGGTCGGTGTCCTATGCCGATCTTTAATCCCCGCCACCACCCCCCGTTGGACAGACGTGACAGATAATGTGCGAAAGCTCATCCGTCAGCGCCTTTAGGTAAATTTTAGTAAATTGAAATTTTCTTTTGTGAAAGTTCAATTACGGTTAAGCAATTTTCTTAATAAGTGTATTGTCTTAATTTATTAGTTACGAAACTGCAGGATAAATTTGTGTTCGATTTGAATGTTCCTTACATTTTTCATGCTGTCGACGACATGATCAGAGAGCGGTTCAAGGAGTACCGCGGAGAGTTACACCAGCGGTACAAGTAGTGCATGACGCACGATGAGGCTGTACTGTCCGCACCGCCGCACGTGACTATAGACGACTGGCGGATACTCTGTGAGAGATTTTCGTTAGAGGCTTTTCAGGTAACATTTACATATTTACAATATCTTAAGGTAACAATTAAATTCGTAATTAATAGCAATGTATTTTGAATAATGTGTTCAGAAGAGGAGTAGAATAAATTTTGTGAACAGGAAAAAGTTACAAGTGAACCACGTAGCTGGTTCAAAGTCATTTGTACGACATCATTACGACATGGTAAGAAATTAATGATGATTATTAAGTTGATATATTATTTTGATTGGCATTTATTATAAGTCTACTTTCCTTTCGATTGCGTAGCGAGATTCCGTCACCGGCCAGGAGCCTGGACCAGTAGACCTCTACAGAGGGACTCATTGTCGGCATGCGACGGGATCTTGGGTTCATCCTAGAGCCAGTGAGCATTGGGTAAAAATCTTTACTTTGTAAAATTTAATTGCATTGATTGATAATAATGTTATTCATGTCATTTGTTATGAAATTTTATATGTTTTCATTACAAGCAGCGATGAACACCATGCGCAGTCAGCCCACTCCCGATGGTAGTCAGCGGAGTGAGCCAGAAATCCTGAGCGAGGTTCTTGGCACCCGTTCTGGATATGTGCGTGGGCTTGGCTATGGTACCAAGCTCATAGCACCCACTAGAGCCGGCTCCAGCCGATCTGTAGCTGGTGAGAGCGCTCTACACCGAGCTGATATCGCAGAGAGAGAGGTTTAGCAGCTACGGGTCATCGTCGATGGGATTAAAGAGAAGCTGGAGAGGCAGAGGGAGGAGGATCAGAGGTGTAGGGAGGAGGAGGAGCAGCGGCGGAGAGAGGAGGAGGAGAGGCGACAGGAAGAGGAGAAGAGGCGATAGGAGGAGCAGAAAAGGAAGATCGAGGAGTTGCGGGTGGAGCATGAGCGATGGATGCAGGAGATGTTTTAGGCTCTCGCTGCACGCTTTGGCACCGATGCCCTCCCACCTCCGCCTTCACTTCGTGATTTTTTTTTATGTACGAATGTTAAACTTATATGTATTTGTGCGTGGATGAATGTGGTTTGTCTGTGGATGTGGAATGGATTATTTGTGTATGGATGGTGTGGTTTGTGTTTGTTCGTATGTATGTGGATGTGAATAGGATAAAAATGTATTGTAGCAAGTTTATTTACAGGTGTATATCAAGAATTGTTTCCTGAATTTTGAAAATAAATGGAACCGGGAAAGGAAGACTATTACCGATGAAATATTTCGTAGGTAATAGATGAGGAAAAAGTTTTACCGACGAAACAATTCGTTGTATATCTTTTACCTACGAAATTTTTTTCGTAGGGGAAAGTTTTTACCGACGAAAGTCTTCGTAGGTAAACGTTTTTACCGACAAAAGTCTTCGTAAGGGAAAGTTTTTACCGATGAAAGTCTTCGTATGTAAACGTTTTTACCGACAAAATTTTTTGTAGGTAAAAGTTTTACCTACGAAAAATTTCATCGGTAAAAACTTTATTTACCGAGGAAACACATTTTTCTCCGACCAAAAATCATATGTTTTTTCGATGATTTTTTTCGTCGGTAATTATTTTATTATTGCCGATGAACTGATTTTTCGTTGGGAAAAGCCTTTACCGACGCCCTTTTTGAGACGATGTTAGCCGCGAAAATTTCATCGGTAATAACATTTCCCGACGAAATATGATTCAAAATTGACGAATTATTTTGTCGGTAAAAACCTAATTTCTTGTAGTGTCGCTTTGTAATCTCATCTTCATCATAGCTCCACTGCTTCTCATGCCTCCATCAACCCTAACCTTGCACTTTCACGCCTTTTTTCACTCTTCTCATGTGGCCCTTGGGCACTTGCCACATACGAGCAACCGTGGATCTCACTGCCGATCCCGCAGCTCCACTGTGAATTGTGCTCCTAATCAACTTGTAAAGATAGCCACACCTCCGTGCCTTCATACACACAAGTTCCCCCTTCATCACTTTACAACAACGATCGCAGCCGATGAACACGCACCCTTTCACCTTGAATGCACTAAGAGAAATCACATTCATCTTTATCTTGGGGACATGCTTCACATCTTCCAGGACTCGTTCAATCTCATTGAACATCCTGATGCGCACCGTACCAATACCCACCACCTTATAAGCGTAACCATCGCCCACAAACATTGATTCACCACCATACTCCCTGTATGTCATGAATGAACTCTGGTCAGGACGAACGTGACATGAAGCCCCTGAATCTAGGATCCACTCTCTACCGTGAGATCCCTTACTAGATACAGTCAGAACTTCACAAAGATAACCACCGTTCTCTACGGTATTAACTCCCTCTTTAAAAGAATTTTCATACCTCTCTTGCTTCAACTTGAGATTCTGACAATCCTTTCTCATGTGGCCTTCTTGATCACAACTCCAACACTTCACCCTAGCCTTCCCTTTGCCCTTGGCCTTAGATCCCGATTTAAAATATCCTCCACCATACTTAGAATTTCTTCCCCTCATAATCAGTGCCTCCGAGGAAGAACGAGAACCCATGTCACCGCTTTTCTTTCTCATCGCCTTAGACTGGAGGGTTGAGATAACGGTCTCGACGTTAATGGTCTCCCTCCCTGCACACACAGAGTCCCTGAATGACTTATATGAATCTGGAAGAGAATTTAGCAGGATACATGCTTGATATTCATCCTTCATCAGTTCATTTATCTCCACCAACTTGCAAACCAGTCTATTGAACGTGTTTAAGTGGTCCTCCACATCCTTCCACTCAGTCATCCTCAAGGTGAACAACTGCATCAACAAATACATGCGATTCTCTAGAGACTTCTTGGCATAAACCTTCTCTAACTTCGCCATCGTATCAGCCGTAGTCTTCTCCTTCTTTACGTGATAGAGGACATCATCCGTAAGGCATAACAGGATCGAGATTCTAGCCTTCTTGTCGAGCTTCGTCCACTCATCATCTTTTATAGCCTCAAGTCGCTTTCCAAGAGCTTCATCAAGCCCTTGCTGAACTAGAAGGGATTCGATCTTTACCTTCCATAGGTCAAAGTTATTTTTGCCGGAGAACTTCTCTATCTCGAGCCTTGTGCTTGATCTCATCTTCTCGTCTTAGATCCGAATTCTACTCTACCCCAACTTTATATCTGATACCACTTGTTGGGAATAGGGGCGTTGGTAGTGGAAGAGGAAGCCGAACAAACACTACAGTAGTATATAAGATCAAACGAGAAACAAAATGTAATCAAACCACATAAGCATTTAACTACAAGACACAATCCAATTTTACGTGGAAAAATCCCTCAACGGGTAAAAAACCACGGCACAAAGCGATCCACTATGATTAACAGAAGATTACAGATATTGACAGCTCATAAGCAAAGAAAACAGAAGAAACCTAAGCTCTCTCCCTCTCAAAACACTCTCCCCTCTTCCTAATGCAATTAGAAAACCTTGGACACCTTAGGATTACTCCTAATCCCAAATTCATGCCATATATATAGTAAACAACCCGAAATTAGAAACATCTTACGCTCAATTGCGTAATGCGTAAGAAAACGCATGCACAGTCGACTGGTCGAACCTTGCACAAAATAGTCCAGAGGAAATTTATACATAGACCGTCATGCTGCCTCACCACCGACTGGTCGGAGCCCCTTGCAGACTGGTCGCCCGACCGATTTAGGGTACACAAAAACTGCATAGCAGCCTTATTGTGCTATGGGCCAAAAGTTTAGACCGGTCGGCCGACTGGTCTAAGCACCCAACCCTTGAACGCTTTGAAGGCTCTCTAACAATCTAATCTTTGTTAATATGGTAAAAACCTAATAAAAGCAAACGTGGAAAATAATTATATCTCTAAAATTTACCCATATCTTTAATTATATCAATTATATTTTCAAATCAGCCCCTTATATCACCATAAATAGTAAATTAAAATACTTAATTTAGGCCCCAAATCTGTAAATAATCAGCCTAAAATCAACACATTTTAGGCTATGGGCCTATGTCTTGTTGAACCCTAATATGAGCTTAAATGGGCCCAAGTGGGTTGGGCCCTATAGTGGGCCTGGATGGGTATAAGTGGGTTGTGGGCCTACATCACCCTCTAAACCATTCATTTGGTGTACCACATCGATATGAAAGGATTACTAAAAAATCCTAGCATGTGAAAGCTCAAGTGGGCCATACCATGAGCATTGAGTGGTTTTTGTATAATTTAAAACCAATCAAATCTTGAACTAACTATTTTTTAGGGATCAAAGCCAAGCAATGGGTGGTCTAGCTAATTTATGGGGTGGATTTTTTTCAATTTAAAAATTATTTTCCAACATTAACAGAAGTTACCCTGCTGGATACTTACGTAAGGTATGTAAAATTTTCCAACTATAAATATCCTTAAGGCGAGATGTCACGCCCCGAAATCCGGACTCAGAGTGTGCACCCTCCGGCCCAGTTTACGGGGTATAACTGGTGCACTAAATGTATTTATAACGTTAAACAACTTTAAGAAGCATAAAATAATGAAATACTAAGTTATCATTTATTCATGAAGTATTCAATCATAAACTAAGTCCACCCATTTGGGACTTTATTAGATGTCTGCTAATTATTGAAAACAATAAAATAAAAGAAACTAGTCTAAACGTCTTGGTTTAGGGCCGCCACTTCTTCCTCGGTTAAATTAGGCCAATAGTCCTGCGGTTCCTCTAGTGGTCCCATCTCATTATCAGGGGCATTCTCTGAAGGTTCAACGTCCACATCATTTGTATATTTTTAATCCACAATGTCAGCTGGAAAGCCCAGTGAGTAACTCAATACGGTTCACATGCATTTCAATTAAGCAGGATAAACACATGCCATCAAATATAGGTAACATATAATTAATGCAAGAATGAATGAAATGATGCATCAAGTGGGCATATATTCAGTCTTCCACTTGCTTCGATTGGATCCCATCAATCGGCTCCCCCTTCCTTGTAGGGCGGACTTCCACATATTAGTGGGCTTCCAGGATGGTCCCTGGGTAATCGAGTACTTAAGTACCTACCGGTCTTCCAGAGTCGAACTCCAGGCACAATAATTCATAATGCATGCAATAATTTACAGCCATACAATAATTCACGTTCGTACATTTCATCTCTCATTTTAAGAGGCAATCTTTCATGACATTTATAAATAGAAATTATTTAAATAATATTTAAATAGGCATGAATTAATCAATATCACATATTGCATCCATCACACAACTTACTTAATTAAAATGACTAGGAAACGTGTTGGGATGTACTCACCTGTTGATAGTGGCGATTACTTTGTTAATTTTGTCACGTCTTGAGTAGAATCAGTCCTGAATCTACAATAAATTTAATTTATATTTATAAATCACCAATCTAACCTTAATATACTTATTTTCAATTTAGATTATACTTTATTGAGTTTTGGTTCCTTAATGGATGGTCCGGATTCGATTATTGTGACCCACATTTCCAAAAGGAATGGCCCTTTTTTCTATTTTCTGATGGTACGGCCCACTTGACTAGTGGGTCATCCTATACTTGGTCACAAGTTCCCCAATGGTACACTACCAAATATGATTGATTATATTTTGTAAGGATTTTGTCGTAGGATATCCTAAAATGATCCATTTATGAGAATCCATACCGTAGCTCCCCACTATTTCACTTGGCATGGCCCACCTGGAACTCTGATTGGGCTGATTTTTTATCACAAGACTAATAATTCATTACTCCAGAGATTGGGTGGATCGGATTTTTCAAAAACTACAGTGGGGCCCACAAGCTCCCAACCAGTGGACAGGTGTTGTCCCCACTGTTTGTCTTGGTATGGCCCATTGGAATATCCTATACGGGCCATTTTTGGTCGTCAACCAGAAAACTTATTTATTAAGATATTGGACGGATTAGATTTCTCAAAATGTCATCAAATGGGTCCCAAAAGTGGACAGCAATCCAAAATCGGACTGCCTCAACTATATGTGTTGTTATCATTAATATTTTAAGTGGTGTGGGCCACCTGAGATTCGCATTTATCTGATTTTTGGACCTAAGCTGTAAAACATTATACTACAACATATGGTCGGCTTGGATCTGCTGATTTCATCACAATGGGGTCCACGAGTGGACCGCTGTCCACGCCCAGAATTTCTATCTTTTTAAATTTCATTTTTATTTTATAAGTTTTCACCATTAGTTTGTTTTAGGTGGTGTGGCCCACTCGGACCTCAGTTTGGGTCCAAATTTGAACCCCAATCCTAAAATGAAATAGAGAAATAAATGGGTGGAGTGGATGTGCAAAATACATCAAGGTGGGTCCCATGAGTAGGGGCCCCACGTCACCTTTTTTTAGAGTCCAACGCTGGACGTTCCAGCGTCTCTGACGCTGGACGTCCAGCCACCTTTTTTTTCTTTTCTTTTATCTTTTTTTTTCTTTTATTATTATTATTAAAAGTGGTACGTGGGGGTCTATGAGAGATCTGGTCCGACCATTGGGTCGGCCACCTCATTGTGGCCCAATAGTGTTTTGGAATAAAATAATTCATCATAATTAAGTTAATAATTAAATAAAATAATAATAAATGAATTTTAAAGGCTATCATTCATTCAATCGATGTGGCCCATCTGAAGGTCCATTCGATCTGAATTTTGTGGCACATGTACATTTTGGCCATATGGTCATTATGACCCGTCCAGATCGATTCCTGGTCCACCCAAATGGTCCCCATCAATCATGATCACATATTTAAGGGTTAAGATAAACATAAGGTCCCTAGATCCGTACAATGAACGAACGGACGATCCGACCCATTCATTGGCTGGATCTGGCCTACTTAAATAAAATAGAAAGAACACCTACTTGATCTAGCCGCAAGATCCCTCCATTCCTCCTTTCCTTTCCTTTCTTTTACGATGGATGAAATACTATCTCGTTCTTTCTCTTTTTAAAGAGAAGTTTGTTGGAAATTTGTTGCGAATAAGATGGGTTGGTTGAGATAAGATAAGATTAATTTTGAATTTCAAAATTCGTATTTAAAGCAAAAAAAGAAAATTAAATTCTTGTTAGTGATAGGACTCGATCCCTGATCTTCCCTCTCGCTTAAGAGGGCTTTAACCAATCAGTCCATGTTTTTCTTTTGTTTATCATCTTAAATTTATTTAGCTAAACCCATTTTTGCTCCTAAAAGAAAATTTTCCTACCGAAATTTTAGAGTCGTTACATTCTACCCCCCTAATAAAAATTTCGTCCTCGAAATTTACCTGGGTTCTTATTCGAATAGCAGAGGATATTTTTCGCGAATTTTCGACTCTTGCTCCCATGATGCTTCTTCTTTTTTTTTTTTTTTTTTTTTGCATGTATAATTTTTTTTTTCAAGTTAACCCTGTTAAAACTTTCTTGAATGGAAAAAAGATGTACAAACATATACTTCGGGTAGGCTCCAAAAAAACTAAGGCCTCATCTATCCTTTTTTTTTTTTTTTTTTCCAGAAAAATCTGATCATATAGATAGAAAAAACGCAGTATGGACATTCGGGAGGAGGTCACACGAGACTCCACCTATCCTATCTGCACACTTACAAACGCACACTTACAAAAATACAAGGAAAATCCAACCCCATATTAGGATCTTCTAATGTACCCCAATCCCGTTCTATCCAGACAAAGAAGACCCCTAATCCTAGCAGGCAGGTCTGCAGCCGACGAGAATAACCTATTCTGCTGAGAGGAACTGCCCCATAGAGCAAGGCCGTCCGCCACAGGGTTGGCTTCCCTGAAGGTATGAAAAATCAGCACCTCCAACTTCCTTTTCAAGGCTGAAAATCTGGCTTGCCAGTACCACATGTTCCAAGAAGGGGTTCGATGGTGAGAAGAAAGAAGATTTACCACGACCTTTGAATCCGACAAAACTTCTACTTTTGATATGCCCATATCCACACATAAAGACAGCCCCTCAACCAAGGCCTTGATCTCAGCTCTGTTATTAGAGCTATTACCATAAGCCGAGGAGAAAGCGAAAATGACGTCGCCCGCCCTGTTGCGACAAACCCCTCCACCTCCAGCCTTCCCTGGGTTAAGAAGAGCCGAACCATCGACATTGAGAGAGCACCAGCCGATCGCTGGCCTTCTCCATTTGATCACTGAAGGTGAGTCAGATACTACATGCTTCCCTGAAGCTCCCGTGCCTAAGAGAAGACACGCCTTGGGAGCGCCTGGCAAACTCTTCCGCGCCTGAAGAAGATGAAACGCCCAATCCAACCATGCGTGAATATTGCGAATAATGGTCGAGGCATTCAACAGAGTCTGATCAAAACGAGCTACATTTCTAGCCCGCCAAAGTTCCCAAAAAATGAAACAGGGGGTAAATCCTATCAGTGTCGAGAAGCAATTCCTATTGCTGGCCAGCACCCACCATCGGTTCGCGCGGATAACGGCGAGAAGACGCTGATGAGGTTGAGCGGCTGTCCCTAGACGACTTTCAAAATGTCTCCAAACCTGTTCAGCCAGATCCCCTTGAGCGAAAAGATGATCAATGGTTTCAGGTTGGGGAGCCGACAGCGGCGAGCTTTCACAACATGAACATCTAGAGGCTAAACAGATTCCTCTAGATTGGACTCTATCGTCGACCGGAATTGCCTTATGAAGAAGTTTCCAAGTAAAAAGTGAGATTTTTGGGGGCAGACGGAATTCCATACCCATTTGGCCCATGGTTTGGTTGGACCTGCACTTCTATACATACTCCAAGCCGTCTTAACCTCGAAATCCCCAGACGTTGAAGCTGTCCAGACACAGGTATCCGCATCTGAATTTGTACAGATTCCCTCCTCCTTGATGTGATCTAGCACCATCTTCGGAAGTAAACTAGAAAAAACTTCCATTGGCTTCAGCCCTTCATGCCCCAACACAGCCTCTACTTGCGCATCTTTGAGAATGGGAGGAGGGGGCTGAATGCACCAGTCTTTGAGAGGCCCAAGACCAGTCCAATTTTCGTTCCATAGATGGCATTTCCCACTTCCCACCAGCCAACGCACCTTCGATGCTATGGCAGGCAACATCTTGCAGATAGACTTCCACATCAGGGAGGCATAGGCTACGTCCGGCATGACACCATTCATATCAAGGCTTCTTCTGTATTTTGAGCTGCAGAAAGATCCCCATATCGACTTGGACGCTTTATATTTGACAGCCCAGGCCAGCTTCATATGAAGAGCACGCATTACACTCTTGATACCTCGAATACCCAGACCACCCTCATCAATGGGGGTTGAAATAGTCTTCCAACAGGTCCAATGACATTTCCTTCTACCCTCATTCCATCCCCAGAAGAAATTGGAGAAAGCTTTCTCCAGATCTTACACCACACTCGAAGGAATGTCAGTCGCTGACAGCAGGTGAATCGGCATCCCACTGAGCACATGTTTAATCAGCGCAAGACGCCCAGCTTGGCTTAAAATTCTGAGACTCCAACCAGCAATACGGCTCCGAATCTTCTCAAGCATCGGTTGAAAATAAATTCTCTTTGGCCTACCTTGATAGATCGGAATCCCAAGATAAGAAAAAGGGGCCTCTCCTTTCTTAAAACTGAGAATAGATTCCACTGTCCTACAACGAGAGGTGGGCTGGTTGGAGGATAAGATGAAGAAACTTTTGTTGCTGTTAATCTTCTGACCTGAACTCGCTTGGTAGTTTTGAAGGAACAACGCAATGGCCCGGAGGGACTTCGAGCTCCCGTTAGCAAACAAAATGGTGTCATCCGCGTAGAGGAGGTGTGAGACCATCTGACAGTGGCTTCGAGTCTGAAAAGGAGAGCAGAAACCTCTTTCCACCATCCTTTTGAATCCGCGCTAAGCACTTCTGCTGCTAGAATGAACAGCCCCGGCGAGATTGGATCTCCTTGAAGAAGACCTCTTGAAGATTTAAAAAATCCACAAGCCTCACCGTTGATTAGAATGGAGAACCAACAGTTGTTCCAGAGCTTTTCTATCAGCTGAATCGAAGACTGCGAGAACCCAAATCTTGCCAGCACTTGCTTAAGGAAACCCCACTCTAACCGATCGTAAGCCTTTTCCATATCTAGTTTCAGCAGGATGTTCCCTCCTCTAACCTTCCTATCAATGTCACGAAAGATTTCCTGGACAAGAGCACAACTCTCCGCAATGGATCTGCCCTTAATGAACGCCCCTTGCTCCAAGGAAACAAGCTTCGGGAGAAAGGAACTCAGCCTATCTGCTACAATCTTGGAAAAGACTTTGTATATGCAGTTACATAAGCTAATTGGGCGGAAATCACTAAACTTAACTGGATTATCTTTCTTGGGGATTAGACAGATTAAGGAAGACATGAACGCTCTTGGAATATTCCCTCCACGGAAGAAGGATTGAACAGCTTTGACAACGTCATCACGGACAATGTCCCAGCAGCCCCTGAAAAAAGCCCCTGAAAAACCGTCTGGACCTAAAGCCGCATCAAGAGGGAGGGAGTTAACCGCCTCATGAACTTCGTCAAGAGAAGGTTCATGCAACAGACCTTGATTGTCTTCAGCTGAAATCAGGTTTGGGATCACGTCCAGCAGTTCCTCCATCGGCCTTGTGTTAGAAGCAGACAGAAGGTCTGAAAAATAATCGACAGCTGCCTGCTTAATCACATGAGGATCCGTAGTAACCAATCCTGATTCAAGCTTGATCTCAAGAATCGACATTCTCCTGGATTTGGCCGAAGCTTGGTTATGAAAGAATTGGGTATTACGATCTCCTTCGCACAACCAAGAGTTCCTGGATTTTTGTTTCCAAAAAATGTCTTCCTGCAGTTCAGCCTGTTGCAACCTGAGCCTAGCTTCCTTCAAGCTGAGAAGAGCAGAGGATGGATCCTCTGTAGATTGGACACTCTGTTCTACCAGCAAGAGATTAGCTTCAGCCACCTTGATGTTGTGGAAGACATTTCCAAAGACATCCCTGTTCCAAAGTTTGAGAGAGGCCTTTACATTCTTTAATTTTCTGAGAAGAACGAAGCATGGATCACCAGCTATGTCTGAAACCCAAGCTGATCTAACGATGTCCATGAAGGAGCCATGAAGCATCCACGTGCGCAGGAATCTGAAAGGGCGTGGAAAGGAAGGAGATTCAGCCGGGAAGGAGAGCAACAGGGGAGAATGATCTGATTGAGAACGTGCAAGGTGTCTGACTTGGAAAGCTGGAAATTTGTTCGTCCATAGGGTGTTGAAACACGCACGGTCAAGGCGCGCCCACTTTCTGGACATACCCACCTGGTTGTTACACCATGTAAATCGATTACCCATGAAGCCTGCATCAAACAGCCCAGCGTTTTCCAAAGCTTCAGCAAATTCAGTCGAACTAGCCGTGTCGAATAAACCGCTCCCTTTCCTATCATTGGAAGATAGGACCGTGTTGAAGTCCCCTACAGCAATCCAAGGGAACGATCCACTACTAGCCACCAGCTTCAGATCCTCCCAAAGAAGTCTTCTCTCAGCCCTGGAGCACTTGGCATACACCACCGAGGCCACTACCATTGAAGCAATCTGTTGCAGTCCAACTGCTATTGTTAGCATCTGAGAGGAGGCTTGCACTACGTGAAGCTGAAGCAGAGAGTTGTAAAAAATCCAGACCTTTCCCCCTTCCATCACATTGGAGCATGAGGCGTGAAATCCTAGCTTAAGGCCTGTGCTAATTCTTTTATCATCGGAAAGCATGGGTTCCAAAATGGCAAAAATAGGCGGCTTAAATTCTCTAATTAAGCGCTTTAGCGACCTGATCGTGGGCTTGTTACCCACCCCTCGAGCATTCCAGATGAGGATGTTATCCATTCAAGAACTTTGTGTTTGTCACGGCCCGTCTCTTCATCTTCCGCAGTCTACCATTCCAATCTCTCAACGGACGTCTGTCAGTATCAACAGTCCCTGCTACCTGAACACACCTGCTAGATTTCCTTTTCATAAGCCTATTGGCACTGATATTGGAGTCCTGCTGCTGAACTGGGTGGGTGCTAATCTCTCAATTGGCTGTGGACTGAATGACTACATCTGACTGACGGTGTTCGCTCGATTCCACCAACACCCTTCCTACCTCAAGGTTGTCTGAAAATTGATTAACGCAGCCCTTCGGCTCCACAGAGCTAACCACAACTTCACTGTCCTTGCTGACATTATTAGGCACCGTTCCCTGCATCGGAAGCATGCTGTCTACATCATGGACAGAGGGTAGCTGCTGCAAAGGAGCCTCTGCCTCAGCTGCCATCGCGGTGGGGGCCGTGTCGTCAGCCAGTTTTTCCGGAGGGTAGAAGAAAGGGGTGAGGTCTACCGCCAGGTTGATTTCACCCAAGCTGCACTGCTGACTAATTTCAGGGAAATAGACGGCGTTCCATGCCTCTGCATCTTGGTCTTCAGGTTCCTCTTCAAACAAATCGTTAACCTTCAAAGGGCTACTTCCCACGGACAGAGCTTTTGCCACCTTGGGTCTAAAGTCACCATAAACTGCATCATACGATATTGGTTCTCGACCAGTGCCTTCTAGACTATGATACATCAGATTCTGAACCGGATGACACATCAGATTCTGAACCGGGGAGGTAGGATTTGAGACTACTGCTTGGACCACCTGGATGGGGGCCCTGCTCCGAGCATGTATATTGGGGCTGACCATAAATCTGAAGATGGGCAGCCACATTAGCTACTGAATCTTGGTTTTCCACCATCGTCTTGAAAGCATCATGGATGAAACCATTCACATCATGGACCTCTACTGGGGAGTTGAGCGAAATCGTGGTTGAGGGTGGGGGTGGGCTTGATACTTGGTGTTGGGGAGGGGCAGGGTATGGATGCTGGTTTGTAGATGTGGTGTGGGCTTGAATTAGAGGAGGGGCAGGGGATTGGGGATGGTTTATCGATGGAATTTGGGCTTGGATATGAGGAAGGGTATGGGATGTGGGGTGTTCCGTAGGTGGGCTATGGGGTGATGATGGGTCCTGATCTTGAGAGAGGGGTCAGGCCTTGTCTGGTTTTGGGACTGGGGGAGGTGGTTTGGGTGGACGTGGGGGTATGATTGGGGATGGGTGCGAGGATGATGGAGGATCCGGAGCTGGGGTTGAGGGAGGGGGTGGGCAGAGAGGGTAGTGAAAGGCTTGTTCCACCCATTGCCGAGTCGATTCAAACTGACGAGAACCCCCCTCAGCCTCCACAGAGAGGGCCGTAGTAGCACCAGATGATTCCACGACTGCCCAGACAGGGTAGGATACCGATGATACGATGAGGCTTCTGACCTTGAATAGGTCTACTCCCGGACGAAGTGCGACCTTAACCCTTGCAGATAATTGGTTCAGCCCAAGGAGAGAGCACCTGTCCACTTCAATCACTCGCCCGAACGTCTGACCCAAACCAACGAAAACTGAATTGAACCACGCATGAGATGGAATCCCCTGTAGACTAATCCATGTACCCTCTCCTTCCAAGATGGAGGGGGGGGGGGGGGGGGGGTCCATGCCTTCAATTTAGATAACCCCATGAGCCTGTGCAATGGAGAATCATATAGGAAAGATCTGAGCTCCATGCTTGTCTTAAAAACAAGCAGGAAGCGGTCGATGGCTATTCTTGAAATGTCCACCGCAGCTGCCTTAAACTTCGAGTCTCTGAGGCATTTCATCAAACGGATGAGGGGAACATCCTTATGTTCTGCTATTCCCACAAGGGCCAGCCCCAATTCCTGGATTTTCACATCCACCTCAGCTTGGTTAGCTCTGACGGATATTGCCTCCAATGGATCTGCATTCGGCACGTCACGAATGGGTGAGATGGGAGGAACATGATGTTTATCCCCTCTGAAAAAGGGGTTCCTCTAGTGATTTCCAAGAAAGACTGTTGGAGCTGAGGCGCAACGGGTGCAGGCAAAGGGAGCGTTTTCGGATGGGTGATCTGGGTTGAGGAGGAAGGAGTCACCTTGGGAAGGGATGTGCCTTGGAACGTCCTTCTCGGAATGGCATGGGCCACTGTGACTACTCTGCCATCAATCCTTTTACCATGGAAGGTGGTGATGGCGCATAAGCATCGGCTTCATATAGGAATCTTACGAAAGCATATCCCCTATGTTTGAGCACATCCGAGGATTGGGGAAGGAATGCATCATTCACCTTGCCGATCTTCCCAAAGATCCTGAGCAAATCCTCCTTAGACGTGTCGAAAGTGATGTTTCCCACGAAGACTGTGTAATCTGAATCCGGGGGTTTGGAGTTTCTTCTGCGAACTTGCTTCCAACCATTGGTCTCTGATGTAACTACCATAGCTAGTTAGCACATTGTTGTTGAGATGGCTGCCACAGATTTTTCAGCAGTGCTGCCCCATGATGCTTCTTCTGTTCCATGATGGTTCCACAGCACTTTAACTAACAGCACAGTCTTGTTTCGTAGTACATGCTCCTTCCGGTCCAAGATACGAGTCGGCTTTTCTACATAAGAGACGTCTTCTTGAAGTTCCAGGTCTTGCCAATCTATAGTATGCGAAGCATCTCTTTCATAATTTCGTAGCATAGACACATGGAATACATTGTGAACACTTGCAAGTTGAGGTGGTAACGCAAGTTTGTATGCTGCAGCTCCTATTTGCTCTAGAATCTGGAATGGACCGATAAAACGGGGAGCTAGTTTGCCTTTCTTTCCGAATCGCATTAATCCCTTCATTGGTGAAACTTTGAGAAAAACGTGATCTCCTTCCTGAAAATGTAAGTCTCGTCTTCTGTTGTCTACATAACTCTTTTGACGGCTTTGAGCTGCTAATAGACGCTTCCGAATGAGTTCAACCTTTACTGAAGCTTCCTGAATAATGTCGGGACCAATCAAACTCTTCTCACCCACTTCTGTCCAGCAATTAGGTGCTTGACAAGGTCGCCCATACAATGCTTCATACGGTGCCATACAAATACTAGCTTGATAGCTGTTGTTGTAGGCGAACTCAATAAAATGCAGATTATCGTCCCAACTGCCTTTGAAATCGAGAGCACATGCACGTAACAAGTCTTCGAGTATCTGGTTCACCCTTTCTGTCTGCCCATTTGATTGTGGATGATAAGCTGTACTAAAGTCCAAAGTCGTACCCATGGCTTCTTGTAAACTTGTCCAGAACCGTGATGTGAATCGAGGGTCACGATCTGAGACGATGGAACTCGGTACACCATGCAACCGCACTACTTCTTTGATGTATAGTCTGGCTAAGACATCCATCGAATAATTTATTCGAATGGGAATGAAATGAGCCAATTTCGTTAATCGATCAACAATTACCCAAATCGAATCGTGCTTCTTCTGAGTCACGGGTAGCCCAATTATAAAGTCCATGGATATACAATCCCACTTCCATTCAGGTATCTTCAACGGCTGAAGAAGTCCGGACGGGTTTTGATGATCAGCCTTCACCTGCTGACAGATAAAACACCGTGACACGTATTTTAGCGATATCCTTCTTCATATTTGGCCACCAATGCAGCTGCTTCACGTTTTGGTACATCTTTGTACTCCCAGGGTGAATCGTGAACTTTGTTCGGTGAGCTGTCTTCAGAATTTCTTCTTTTAATTCAGGTACATTCGGTACGCATAGTCGATTACGATACCAAATACCTTTGTCTTCCCATATCTTCCATTCAGAAGTTTCTTTCCCTTGATGTTTAACTATCACCTGCTGTAACCATTCACTACTTCCTTGAGCTTCTATGATCCTCTCAGCTAAGGTTGGTCTTATCCTGAGATTTCCCAACAGAACACACTCATGATCACGGAATAATAATTCTACATCGAATTCCTTTGCATCATCAAGCATTTTCCATTCGTGAACCATGAGATTTGCCATGATTTGCTGCTTATATTGCTTCCTGCTGAGAGCGTCTGCTACTAAATTTGCCTTTCCAGGGTGATATAATAATTCGAAATCGTAATCTTTCAGAAATTCCACCCACCTTCGCTGTCTCATATTTAGCTCCTTCTGAGAGAACAAATATCGTAGGCTTTTATGATCGGTGAATAAATCAAACCGCTCGCCATACAAATAATGCCTCCAAATCTTCAAGGCGAACACAATAACGGCTAGTTCCAAATCATGTGTAGGATAATTACGTTCATGATTCTTTAATTGCCTTGACACATATGCTATCACCTTGCCTTCTTGCATTAATACGCAACCTAGGCCTAGAATAGATGCATCTTTATAGAGTATAAACTTCACACCCTCTTGTGGAAGGGTAAGTACAGGGGCTGTAGTTAGAAGTCTTTTCAACTCCTGAAATGCTTCTTCACAGCTTTTGGTTCATAAAAAAGGTACACCCTTCCGAGTCAAGCTGGTTAACGAGCCAGAAATTTTGAAGAAGTCTTTAATGAATCTCCGGTAATATCCAGCCAGACCAAGGAAACTTCGAATTTCCGACACATTAGTGGGTTGTTCCCATTTGACTACTGCTTTAATCTTTGCCGGGTCCACTGCTACTCCTTCTTTGGAGATAACATGGCCGAGGAATTGAACTTTCTCTGCCCAGAATTCACACTTCGAAAATTTTGCATACAGTTGGTTATCCTTCAGAACCTGCAATGCTGTCCTCAAA
This sequence comes from Liriodendron chinense, assembly GCA_003013855.2. Lineage (NCBI taxonomy): Eukaryota > Viridiplantae > Streptophyta > Magnoliopsida > Magnoliales > Magnoliaceae > Liriodendron > Liriodendron chinense. The sequence goes on along the minus strand of PVNU02003899.1, from coordinate 92,371 downwards.
TGCGTCTCATGCTCTCTACTAGTCTTCGAGTAAATTAATATATCATCGATAAATACGATAACGAACTGATCCAGATATGGCTGGAATATTCTGTTCATCAAATCCATAAACACGGCTGGGGCATTGGTCAACCCAAAAGGCATAAACAAAAATTCATAATGCCCATATCGTGTTCGGAACGCCGTCTTGTATATATCTGCTTCTTTAATTCGTAGCTGATGATATCCCGACCTTAAATCAATTTTAGAGAAATAGCAAGCACCCTTCAACTGATCGAATAAATCGTCGATACGAGGTAATGGATATTTGTTCTTGATGGTCACCTCATTCAGCCGACGGTAGTCAATACATAATCGCATACTACCATCCTTCTTCTTTACAAAAATTACTGGTGCACCCCACGGGGATGTGCTAGGTCTTATGAAACCTTGTTGTGTTAATTCAGCCAGCTGATCTTTCAACTCTTTTAATTCCATTGTCGACATTCGGTATGGCTGAATAGAGATTAGTGCAGTACCTGGTAAGAGATCGATACCGAAATCGACGTCCCGTCGAGGTGGTAATCCAAGAATGTCCTGAAAAACCTCGGGATACTCACTCACCATCGGAATTTGATCCAAGGTCTGCTCTTGTGACTCACCTTCCTTTAGCACCATGATATGTATAAATTCTTTACCCTTCTCTATGACCTGCATTTGGAATGGTTCCTTACCAGGAATAGAGAAAGTAACTGACTTATCATGACAATCTATTTTAGCTCGATTCGAGGGAAGCCAGTCCATACCTAGGATTACATCATACCCTGGCATGTCCATCACAATCAAATCTGTTGGCATAAGTACACCACCAATATTGAGTTGACATGCTCTACACACTTGGTTCAAGACTACTGCCTTTCCTATAGGTGTCTCAACGAGATTATTTTTCTAAGGTGTTCTGGTTTAAGGCCTAAGCATTCCACTACAGCAGTTGATATGAAAGATAAGCTAGCACCAGAGTAAAAAAGAATAGTAACAGATTTATCACGAACATTCGCCATACCTTCCACCACATTGTTATCCACCTCTGGTTTAGTAGTTGGTGCAATCGCATATACTTTTCCTTACATAGGTTGTTGTCTAAATTGTTGTCCTCCTCAATTCTAAGAAGTCATAAGTCAAGCTGGCTGCTGGGGCCGATTTTGTTGGAACTGTTGCGGCCTGGGAGGTAACAACTTTGAAGATTGAGGATAGGGATTTGCTGACCGCGATGCCTGAGATGTCATGCCTGACTGTTGAGTTGTAGTAGGGAACTGCGCACGGGAAGGTAAGGAAGGTAGTAAACCCATGTCGTGAAGTTGAGTCCGACAGTGTATTGCTTTGTGTCCATACTTATTGCAGTGAGCACAGTTTCCAGCAAAGAACTGGTCCTGATTGTTCGCCACGAAAGTTGGCACATTAACCCTTTGCCTCTTCTCTAATGATTGTTGCTGACTTGGTGCAGACCTAGACTGACTTCCAGTTATTTGAGTGCGAGATTTCTGGAACCGTTCATTTTCCATTTCAGCCTTGAACGCTTTGTCTACTATCTCAGCATAGCTTTTAATAGTGTCGGTGCAGAATTTTGTTCGAATATTCTGACGAAGTCCTTCATCAAACTTAGAGATTTTATATTCTTCATCTTCCAAGATTTTCGGAACATATCTGGACAATTCTGCAAACTTAGCCTCATACTGAGCCACAGTCATTGAGCCTTGTTCTAACTTAGTGAACTCGGCCATTTTCTGATTTCTGTAGGCCTGAGGAAAATACTTCTCACGAAATTCTTCTCAAACTCTGCCCATGTCCACTCATGATTAGCTTCCACCACTCGCTTTGCCGCACGCCACCAAACATCTGCTTCTCCTTGGAGGATGAATGGGGCCAATCGAACCTTTTGATTGTCAGGGCAGTTCATTGCTTCTAACACCTTCTCTACTTGGACCAACCAATCCTCCGCTATAGTTGGATTTGTGGCGCCCTGAAACCCCGGAAGCCTGAGTTTGGTGAACTTCTCCAGCAAGTCCACCTCTCGTGGTTGTTCCGATCTCATTGGCACTGTCTGTCGATTTCCACGCGGTGCTTGAGTCATGTCAGTCCATTGTGCAGCAAACTGTTCCTGTTGTTGTTTCATCATTGCCGCCATTTGGTGAAGTAATCCGAATGCTGGATCCAAGGGTTGAATGTTGGGTCCCATAGGATTCGCCTGTGTTGTCCTAGGAGACAATGGTAACCGAGTACTGGGCCCCGCTTCATTTTGATTTGCTGTCGGTGGAGGTGGTGCAAGATTCTGTTGTTCCTCAAAGTTTTCTTCTTCCTCCATATAATTTTCATCTTGTTCTCTATTTGAAGCCTCTTCTTCTACCACCACTGTAGGATTCACTACTGGTCCTTGGGCCATAGTTACACTTGTTGATGGGCCTATATCACGAAGGCTTTTGGATTTCCTAGGAGCCATAATCACCTAAGAGGAATAACGAAATTTAGTGCCCATGAGCCACTAAGGGGTTTATTGTACTTAAATAAGAAGAATAGTGAGGGTAGACATCTGAAAAATTTACTTGATGTTCATTCAAGGTCGGTTTCAGCATTGATTTATTATCTTATTGGTTATATTTTTATACCAAAATTTTTATGTGACTTTCTTGATGAGTTCACTTTATCATTGTAAAATTTCATTTTTTTTTTGGTAATCACAGAATTTTCTAAAATTCCCATGGTGTAATCTGTCCAGAAATAGGTACTTTCTGACCAGTCTTAACAAATTTGCTAAATCTGTACAGTATATGATGTTTTTGAATTTTTAACTATTTTTTCCCTAAACTATACTTATCCAGCTACAATTTAGTTTTTGAACCACCTAGATTGGAGTTGTACTTTAATAGATATGAATTTTATAAATAACTCTAATACTACTGTCCATTGCTGTCCAGTAAAATATGTTCAGGATAATTCTAATACTAATCCACTACTTTATAAAATAGATTTTTATATAAAAAAATTCCTGTAGATTACCTTATAGGTCTACTTACCTGTCATAAAATTTCAACCTGTTCCTAGAAGTACAAAATTTTATAAAATTCGTACATTATAATTTGTCAGGTATTTGGGACATTCCCGACTAGTCTGTAGGAATTTACTAATTTATTGTAGTCACTAATGGGTTCATATTTTTTTTTTTACTAATTTTATATTAAACTAAACTTATCCAGATACGATCAGGATTTTAAATCATACTGATTGGAGTTGTATATTAATAGATATGAATTTTACAAAAATCAATAATTCTGTTGGACATTACTGTCCAGCAGGATTTTTGTGTTATAAAATCATCTAAAAATACCTAATTGCTATAAAATGAACCATAATTCAATTATCAATAATAATAAGCACTTTGAGTCTATATTGGACTTCAGATGAGCAGTAAACTTTTCATTTTTTTATAGGAATTTGTAATTTTGATTTCTAAGTTCTCTATATTTTGGTTTCTAATTTTCAGGGGTCTACCATTTATGTATAAAAGTGGGGTCATAACCTACTGGTCAACTAGGTTTTTAAGAAAAGCCTCTCTCTGATACCATTCTGTCACGCCCCGAAATTCGAACTCAGAGTGTGCACCCTCCGGCCCAGTTTACGGGGTATAACTGGTGCACTAAATGCATTTATAACGTTAAACAACTTTAAGAAGCATAAAATAATGAAATACTAAGTTATCATTCATTCATGAAGTATTCAACCATAAACTAAGTCCACTCATTTGGGACTTTATTAGATGTCTACTAATTATTGACAAGAATAAAATAAAAGAAACTAGTCTAAAGGTCTTGGTTTAGGGCCGCCACTTCTTCCTCGGTTAAATTAGGCCAATAGTCCTGCGGTTCCTCTAGTGGTCCCATCTCATTATCAGGGGCATTCTCTGAAGGTTCAACGTCCACATCATCTGTATATTTTTAATCCACAACGTCAGTTGGAAAGCCCAGTGAGTAACCCAATACGGTTCACATGCATTTCAATTAAGCAGGATAAACACATGCCATCAAATATAGGTAACATATAATTAATGCAAGAATGAATGAAATGATGCATCAAGTGGGCATATATTCAGTCTTCCACTTGCTTCGATTGGATCCCATCAATCGGCTCCCCCTTCCTTGTAGGGCGGACTTCCACATATTAGTGGGTTCCAGGATGGTCCCTGGGTAACCGGGTACTTAAGTACCTACTGGTCTTCCAGAGTCAAACTCCAGGCACAATAATTCATAATGCATGCAATAATTTACAGCCATACAATAATTCACGTCCGTACATTTCATCTCTCATTTTGAGAGGCAATCTTTCATGACATTTATAAATAGAAATTATTTAAATAATATTTAAATAGGCATGAATTAATCAATATCACATATTGCATCCATTACACAACTTACTTAATTAAAATGACTAGGAAACGTGTTGGGAGGTACTCACCTATTGATAGTGGCGATTACTTTGTTAATTTTGTCATGTCCTGAGTAGAATCGGTCCTGAATCTACAATAAATGTAATTTATATTTTTAAATCACCAATCTAACCTTAATATACTTATTTTCAATTTAGATTATACTTTATTGAGTTTTGGTTCCTTAATGGACGGTCCGGATTCGATTATTGTGACCCACGTTTTCAAAAGGAATGGCCCTTTTTTCTATTTTCTGATGGTACGGCCCACTTGACTGGTGGGTCATCCTATACTTGGTCACAAGTTCCCCAATGGTACACTACCAAATATGATTGATTATATTTTGTAAGGATTTTGTCGTAGGATATCCTAAAATGATCCATTTATGAGAATCCATACCGTAGCTCCCCACTATTTCACTTGGCATGGCCCACCTGGAACTCTGATTGGGCTGATTTTTTGTCACAAGACTAATAATTCATTACTCCAGAGATTAAGTGGATCGAATTTTTCAAAAACTACACAGTGGGGCCCACAAGCTCCCAACCAGTGGACATGTGTTGTCCCCACTGTTTGTCTTAGTATGGCCCACTGGAATATCCTATACGGGCCATTTTTGGTCCTCAACCAGAAAACTTATTTATTAAGATATTGGACGGATTAGATTTCTCAAAATGTCATCAAATGGGTCCCAAAAGTGGACAGCAATCCAAAATCGGACTACACTACGCCAATATCACAAAATAACGACGGATCAAGTCCGTCGTTAATCGTCATTGCATGGTCACACGTTCTTTTGCAAGTCGTTAATCATAAACGACGGACTAAATCCGTCGTAACCTCCAAAACCATCATCGTTCCAGCAACGGATTCTATTCGTCGTTGTAAAAAGAACGACGAATCAAATCCGTCGATAATAGTAGGATTTGTCAGTTTTCTTATGACATCGTCGACGGATCTGGTCTGTCGTTAATGTTTAAAAAATAAAAAAAAATTAGCACACATTTGTTGCATTTTGAATTTCTTACACCTGATATCATAAAAAATTAGCACGCATCTGTTTCCTCTACTATGTCCCATCTGGGACTTAGAATTGCTTCATTTTTTGGAACACGCCCTAAAATGAACTTTCGATATGGATGTACGGCGTGGATGTAGTCACATTCATCAGAGTGGCCCCACGGTTAGGGTTCCCCCCCCCACCAGGATCCGGGTTCTCACCTTTTTTTGTATAATGTCCTAAAATTATCTCACAAAGTGGATGGACCGGTTTAGATTTCTTAGAAAATCAATTTTGGTATAATGTCCTAATGTCCTAAAATTGTTCATTTTTTTTTAAATAATACAATTTTATTTTTCAAAATCACATTTTTTAATAAACTTGTCAACTTTCAAAATTCAAAATGTCAAATTTTTTTTTATCAAATTTCTCAAAAATTTTCAATATACAAAATCCTATTTTATTTTTAAAAATTGTAATTTTTTTTCAATTTTTTTTCACACTTATAAATTTTATTCTATCTTCGCAGTTTTTTTTAAAATCTTTATTTTTTAAGAATGACAATTTCTTTTTGGTTCTTTGTAAATCCAAAATTTCTTTTCAAAATCTCGTTATTTTCAATCTTAATTTTTCTTAAACATTATTAGTTTTATTAGAATTTTTTTTCAAACTTCTTAATTTTTTCTCAAAATCGCAATTCAATACATAAACACTTTTTTCAAAATGTCAATTGTTTTTTCAACATTTCATTTTCTATCAAATTTCTCAATTTTTTTTTACAAAATACAAAATCTAAATTTCTTTTTAAAAATCACAATTTCTACTTTGAAAATATATTTTTTCAAACCGATAAATTTTATTCAAAATTCTTGATTTATGTCAAAATGCCAACTTTTTTTAAATCCTTTTAAATCCTAATTTATGTCAAAATTCTTTCAGATTTTTTGTTCCTTTTTAATTCTAATTATTTTCAAAACTCTGATTTTTTCTACATTTCAATTTTTCTTAAACATTATTAATTTTATTACATTTTTTTTTCAAACTTATAAATTTTATTCAAGATTAACTCAACATTTTTTCAAAATCACAATTTTTTAAACTTTCCGATGTTCGTTTTCAAAATGCCAATTTTTTGACAATCTAATTTTTTTTTTTTATCAAAATATGTCAATATCTTTCAAAATGCAAAACCTCAATCTTCCTCAAAGTCTACATTATTTCAAACTTATACACTTTGTTCAAACGTCTCAGTTTATTTCAAAATTCTATTTCTATTTAAAATTTAGAATATTATTTTCAAAATCTCGAATTTTTCCAAATCCCATTTTTTCTTAAATATTGTTAATTTTTATTAAACTTGTCAACTTTTTTTTAAAAATTATTAAAGAAAAAATTTATTTAAAATGAATTGCGAGATGTATAATTTTTAATTTACGATGGACAACATCCGTCGTTAAATTCAAGAACCTCCGTCGATAAATCCCAACGTCCCGTCTCCGGAAGCAGAATTTTACGACGCAGGAAATCCTCCTTGAATTACGTTACTTTACGACGAATTAGATGCGTCGTAATATTAACGACGTACTATATCCGTCGTTAATTAACAGTTATCGACGGATTCTGGTCCGTCGTACAATTTTGTCTATTAAACACGCCGAAGCCGGAGTTGGTAGTAGATAGCGATGGACTGTTTTCGCTTTAACGACGAATATAGTTCGTCGTTAATATAACGACGAATATAGTCCGTCGTTAAACCAAGCCTTTTTGAAGGACGGACAAACTAAGCGTTTTTGTGTCGTTTTTTCGTTGTTTTGGCGTAGTGCTGCCTCAACTATATGTGTTGTTATCATTAATATTTTAAGTGGTGTGGGCCACCTGAGATTCGGATTTATCTAATTTTTGGACCTAAGATGTAAAACATCATACTACAACATATGGTCGGCTTGGATCTACTGATTTCATCACAATGGGGTCCACGAGTGGACTGCTTTCCACACCCAGAATTTCTATCTTTTTAAATTTCATTTTTATTTTATAAGTTTTCACCATTAGTTTGTTTCAGGTGGTGTGGCCCACTCGGACCTCAGTTTGGCTCCAAATTCGAACCCCCATCCTAAAATAAAATAGAGAAATAAATGGGCGGAGTGGATGTGCAAAATACATCAAGGTGGGTCCCATGAGTAGGGGCCCCACGTCACCTTTTTTTAGAGTCCAACGCTGGACATTCCAGCGTCTCTGACGCTGGACGTCCAGCCACCTTTTTTTTTTTCTTTTTTCTTCTTCTTCTTCTTCTTCTTATTATTATTATTATTATTATTATTATTATTATTATTATTATTATTATTAAAAGTGGTATGTGGGGGTCTACGAGAGATCTGGTCCGACCATTGCGTCGGCCACCTCATTGTGGCCCTATAATGTTTTGGAATAAAATAATTCATCATAATTAATTTAATAATTAAATAAAATAATAATAAATAAATTTTAAAGGCTATCATTCATTCAATCGATGTGGCCCATCTGAAGGTCCATTCGATCTGAATTTTGTGGCCCATGTACATTTTGGCCATATGGTCATTATGACCCGTCTAGATCGATTCCTGGCCCACCTAAATGGTCCCCATCAATCATGATCACATATTCAAGGGTTAAGATAAACATAAGGTCCCTAGATTCGTACAATGAATGGACGGACGATCCGACCCGTTCATTGGCTGGATCTGGCCTACTTAAATAAAATAGAAAGAACACCTACTTGATCTAGCCGCAAGATCCCTCCATTCCTCCTTCTTTCTCTCCTTTCCTTTCCTTTCTTTTACGATGGATGAAATACCATCTCGTTCTTTCTCTTTTTAAAGAGAAGTTTGTTGGAAATTTGTTGCGGATAAGATGGGTTGGTTAAGATAAGATAAGATTAATTTTAAATTTCAAAATTCGTATTTAAAGCAAAAAAAGAAAATTAAATTCTTGTTAGTGATAGGACTCGATCCCTGATCTTCCCTCTCGCTTAAGAGGGCTTTAACCAATCAGTCCATGCTTTTCTTTTGTTTATCATCTTAAATTTATTTAGCTAAACCCATTTTTGCTCCTAAAAGAAAATTTTCCTACCGAAATTTTAGGGTCGTTACACGAGACCCTATATAATGTACTGGATTGAAAGTTTCATAAGCAATAAAATTATTAATTATGTTTCAAACATGATTATTATAACTAATTAGTGAGTAACATCATTGATCTCAAAGAAAGAAAATAAAGGGAAGGAAGTGATGGGGAGTACTCACCTAGGTAGAGGGTTGGATCTCCCTTGGAAGATTGAGTTGCTTGATTGTGGGGGATGTTTTGCTTGAAATTAAGGGGTTATTTAGGGCTAATTAGGAGATGATTTAAGTCCCTAAGAGGGGCTGGAGAATGGCTAGGGAGGTTAAGAAATTTGGGCACTATGTGCCCAAAAATTTAACTATGGCCCCCTTTATGTAGGGTAAGGCTAATTAGCTTGCTTAAGAATAGAAACTATGAGGTGGATGACTCCCGTCAATTCATAAGAAATTACCTCATGTTAATTACCTAATTTAGAGGATTTTTGCATGAAATTCATTATTTCTTGCATTTTTTAGAAAAAAATTGTACAATGTGGATAATTTTTCTTTAATTTAAGGGATGAATTGTTGATTTTACAATACTCTCATTATTAATGATTGATTTAGCTTCATATATCATGCTTTTAAGTTGTTTAAAGGGTCTTAATGACCTTCTAAATGAAATTAGGAATTCTAGAACAAGGTGATGTGGCATAGCTACTTTAATTCAAGAAAACTTTTTGACTTTAGAGGTTCTCTTTTATCAATTGTTAGTTAATTTAGTTTTATTTTCCTTAAAATGAACTCCATGCAATCTTATGAGTGGTGTTAACTAAATTAAGACATGCTAGGTGTCATTGCTTTCCTTAAATCAAAGAAAAACATTAACTTTAAGTTAGTATATTAGCTAATTTATTAACCTTGTTAATAAAGTGACTTTTATGAGACATGAGAAAGGTTTATTATAAAACTTAGGTTATATTTACCTTAAACTAATCCTAATGGAATAGTTCTATGTATGAATTCATTCTCACCTTATGATGATGTCATTTGTGTACTCCTCCATGGGTATTTACACATGGAAGGATATCGGGTTCTTCGCACTATATCTTAAGTTTAGTGCACGTATCCGCGCGCGGAAGATATCATAAGATTGGTCCCATCAGGGCGGTCGTCATGGTATGATTTTTTATTATTTGTGGTTGCATTACTAGAGACGTGCTCTCTAGGCACTATTTTGGGTCTTATATATTGGGTATTCGAGTTATATATGTGAGCATTGCAAGGTTCTAATTTGGAAGAGGAACCCAACCTACCCAGTAGTTGGAAAGAAAATAGAGCACAAAATCAGTTGAACATACCTATAGGCTGGGTCGGGTATTACAGCTGCAACAATTCAATTTTTTTTTCTTTATTTTATATTTTGTGTGTGTGTGTGTGTGTGTGTGTGTGTGTGCGCGCGCGTGTGTGTGTGTGTGCTGACCCCCGTAACAGGCCCTACCTGATGGATGTTTTGGACGGTATTTAACCATCATGATGGGGTCCATGCTTTGGGCCAAGCTAAAATATGTGTGGTCCCTTCGTCCTGACATTTGTGACCTCATGGACTAGTTGGATAACTAATAAACATCATGGTTGGGCCCACGATCAGCGGGTCCCACTTGAAGCTATGATTCAAGCTGATTTTTGTATTTTCCCTTCATCCAAGTATGTGTGGCCCTATGAAGGGTTAGATGACATATAAACACAATAGTGGGCCTCACGGTCAATGGGTCCCACACCATCATGATCATCACCACATCATGATCATCATCAATCATGTACAGCATAAAAAAACAAAAGAAAGAGTGAAAGGGGTGTACTCACCTTGATCTAGGGATTGAATAGCTTTAATCTCCTTGATAGATGGTCCACTACCACTCACTCTCTCTCTCTCTCTCTCTCTCTCTCTCTCTCTCTCTCTCTCTCTCTCTCTCTCTATATATATATATATATATATATATATATATATATATATATATATATATATATATATATATATATATATATATCAATGGATTGATTTAACATGAAATTGGGCACTACTATGCCCAAAATTGGGTTAGGGGTGGCTATATATAGAAGATGGAGTGATTAGTTGGAGGTTTCTAGATTAGGGCTTAGGTGGAAGGACCTCTTCAATTCAAGGTTGATTTGTAATTGACTTTTTCCCATGCACTTTATTAGCCCTAATTTAACCTTTGTTTGGCATTGATTAAGCATAATTATAAGGCCTTAATAATGCTTAGATTAGGCTTAAGTGTTTATAGAAAAGGTGTGTTGGCAAGCTCCTCATAATTTGGGAATTTTTTTTACTTTAATTTCGTACCACTTTATTAAGCTAATTGATAGTATTTTTATACCATATAATTTATAAATTAAGATTCTTAAGTATGGTTTATTAATACCTAATAATTTTTTAGAAGAACTGAGGTGACACTCCCTCCTTATTTTAAGGAAAAACATTGACTTTTATGAAAAAGTGACCATTGCCTTTATTAAGGGTTAATAATGATAGTTAAGCTAGCCTAGTGTCATATTATGACACTATTAGGATTTGATTAAGGGGCTTCGCTAGTGTAGGAATTTTTTAGAAAAATGATGAAATTATGATACTATTAAAGGGGTTTTAAGGCTCCTTGCGCACATGAACGTTAATGGTTCTTCTCGCGATAACTCAGGTTTGGGTGCACGTGTTGATCCACAAGGGGTATCGTTAGGTTCGTAGCGATAATGCAATCACGCTAACGTAGGTTTCAGGTTCTCGAGGTTATGTTCCCTTGAGTGTGTACTTGCGCACTTAATTTAGGTCCTACCAAAAACGTCGGACAACATGTGAAAAGTACTGGAGGTGTATAGTTTAAGTAGGTTTGGGTTGCAAGTCTTACACCGCTCATAAAGAAACTCAAATTGACGCAGACACTTTTCTATTTTTTACCGTCCCTCAACAGGTAAACGGGTCCTAGTAGATCACCTTTGCCGATCCATCATTCTCACTCCTCAGTTGGGCATTGGACCCCTTATTCACATCATTTCTACATTCTATGCATTCACATTAACATATCTCTTCTCTCGGTTCGAGTATATGATCTATGATTGACTGATTCTTCAGATCTCATCACATCAAAAACTCGAATTAACTAGAGACCTTTTTATTTATTTACCGTGTCTTATGAAGAAAATGGTCCTGGTGGATTGCTTTTGGTGATCCCTCACTCCTACTCCCGAGTTAGAAATTTCACTATTGCATTGCATACTATTCATTGCACTATCCGATGCTAGACTAACAGAATCCTTTATATTCACTAAGTTTCACAAGTAAAGACTGTATGTTAGTACGGGTAAAGAAGGTACCTAACACCATTCTTCTCTATCACTATAGTCCCTTACTTAGAACCTTAGGTCGTAGATCATGAGTTATTTTAAGATAGGAAAATTTTAGATTCTTTGGTTTAAGGGTTTAGCCAACGACGAAAATCTGAGTTGATTAGCTAATGGCGATTCCAAGTCAAATATCTAATACCAATAGTCAAACTGCATAACTACATAAACAAAAACCCCCCATGAGCGCAATTCTCGCGATTTAGCGCGCGTGCGCGCGCGCGCACACACACACACACACACTAGTAGCTCTCAAGTTTAACCAGTTGGACCACAAGTTATAATCCACCCAGCTGATAACTTCCAACCAATTAAGACCATGTGACATCCAAACCCTCAAATAGGTTGGCCCAACAATGAGGATCACCTAGTTCAAAAATCACCCCCATCTACTCATTTGCCAGACCACAACATGGGAAACAATTTGTGGCCGTTGATAAAGAGCAAATTACAAGTGATGCTGGCTGAAGGCGATTTCCATAATATAGGGCTAACCTATTAGGCGCACATCACAAGTTGGAAGTTATTGGCTGGTCGGAATTGAGAGTTACTACTCACTCTCTCTCTCTCTCTCTCTCTCTCTATATATATATATATATATATATGAGTCACTCTCAAGTCCAAGCGGTTGGACCACAATTTGCAGTCCACCCTATGGATTTCTTCCAACCTGGTGCTTGTGAAATCCAATCCTCTTATTAGGTTGGCCCCACCATGAGGATCCCCTAGTGTAAATCTCAGCCAGATCCAATCATTAAGTGAGCTACAATATAGAAAACAATGTACAGCCATTGATTAATAGCAAAATACAAGTGTGGTATGCTGGGTCAGTGGATGCAGCTGATTTTTGTATGAATTACTCCTTGTGGTGGGGCCAACTTATTAGGAGGATTGGATTTTACAAGCCCTTAACAAGTTGGACGCAATCCACTGGGTGGACTGCAAATCGTGGTCCAACCGGTTGGACTTGAGAGTGCATATATATATATATATATATATATATATATATATATATATATATATATATATATATATATATATATATATATATATATATAATTTTTACTGGGTGGACTAATTTATAATCCAACCAGTGGGAATCGAGAGCTATATATGTCATGAGTTGTTTTACCAATTCAAGGTCAGAGCAAAACTCGAACTTAAAATAACCATGCATCTGGGGCTATGACTTGGTATCCAAGCAGTTGGTGTGACCAGATGTACCGTTGATGTGGCTGACATGAAAATCATCAAGATCGGAAGATCACAACCCTTCAACCAGTTGCCCAAGATTGAGTGATGTATGGTCTATTTATAGGGACCCTCTCCCAGTACCTACTGTGATCCACAGATACATTTTGAGAGAGAGAGAGAGAGAGAGAGAGAGAGAGAGAGAGAGAGAGATGGCTTTGTATCTGTTGCTTCAGCTCTTCTTGCTAGCAACAACAGTAGAAGCATTAGCATCACAACCTCCAGTAACAGCGAAGCCCGGATGCCACGATAAATGTGGGAATGTTCACATTCCCTACCCATTTGGCATTGGTGACGGCTGCCACATTGGAGGAAGCTTCAATATCTCCTGCAACAACACTTATCACCCTTCAAAACCGTTCATGGGCGAGCTTGAGGTTCTCGACATAACATTATTGTCGGGCCTAATGAGAATTTCAATCAATGTAAGCTGGACGTGTTACAAACAGACAGGAGAATTGTCTTCCTACTCCCTGAATGAGGTATTCTTGGACCAAAGTCAGCCGTTGACATTCTCAGAAACCCATAACAAATTCACGGCCATCGGTTGCGATACTGGCGCCACCATCTACGGCTCATGGGGCCGTAACTTCACGACTGGTTGTATGTCATTATGCAGTGACACTGCGAGTGTGATCGACGGCTCTTGCTCCGGGATAGGATGTTGCCAAACCGCCATCCCAAAGGCTTTCAAGAGTTTTGGAGTGACTTTTTTGAACGCCTCTAACCATGCGGATGTCTGGAGTTTTAATCCATGCAGCTATGCCTTTCTGGTGGATCAAGATGCTTTCAGCTTTGAAGCATCGGATCTGAACGGTACCAACTTTTGGAATAGAAGCAAAACCGTTCCGGTGGTGCTTGACTGGGCCATCAGAAATGAATCATGCGAGATCGCGCAGAAGGACTCAGCCGCCTTTGCTTGCATGAGTAACAATAGCTACTGCTACAACTCGACTAACGGTTTAGGTTACCGGTGCAATTGCTCTCAAGGTTACCAAGGAAATCCTTATCTCTCTGGTGGATGCCAAGGTATGATGATCCAAAGTCTATTTAGTATCCCATGCAAATGCTTAGGCACCTTGGGGCGGGAGCGGATTGGGTACTTTCCCGGCCGGTCCCGAGCCCGGGACAGGCTTGTGCTCTGAGGGCCATCTTGATGTGTATGGATTTAATCCACACCGTCCATTCATTTTTCCATTTCATTTTAGGCCATTACGCGAAAAATGGGTCAGATACAAACTCAAGCGGACCACGAAATGGGGATTAAACTCTGACCGTTGAAAACTTCTTGGGTGTCACAGGAAGTTTTGGATGGATGATCTTATGAACAGGTTGGATGAAAAAAAAAATAATAATAATAAAAAATAAAAAAAAATCACAACAGCCCTAGGAAAGTTTCAATGGTAGGCATCATTAGCACCGCTGCTTCCTGTGGTGTGGCCCATTTGAACCTTATATATGGCCCCCTTTTTGGGACTAATTGCTAGAATGACATGGAAAAATGTATGGACAGTGTGGATAAAATTCATACATCACGATGGCCCTCAGAGTCCTAGCCTATCCCGAGCTCGGGATGGGCGGGGAAAGTACCTAATCCGCGCCCCTTGGGGCCGTGAAAATGAGGTTGATTGGACAAGTACTGCAAAGTCCCATCATCGATCTTAACTGTTACTTGGGGTCCAATCCAATCTTCCGAGGATAAGGATTGTCCATCATGTGGTGTCCATCCTTGATGGCTCATCTTGAGGATGAAAAAGCATTCAATTCCTATGCATCAGATCTCAATGGTATGAATTTTTGGAATAGAAGCTCCAGCATTCCAGTGGTGCTCGACTGGGCCATCCGAAATCAGATGTACCTGATGGCTCAAATCAACCTCTGTAAGAATAGTTATTGCCATAATTAGCCTGGCAGCCTGGGTTACCGGTGCAATTTCTCCCTGGAGGGTGCCAAGGTATGATCATTCTTTTCTGGGGCAACTGTCCCAGACTGTGAAAATGAGGTGGAATGGACAAGTCGACAACCCGACCATTGATCTGAACCGTACATTCAATCCAATCCACTCTTTGAGAGACACCCAAAAAAAATCACACTGACCCAATTATTCTAATTACCATCTGATCAATAGCTTTAAAGCTTACCTTTTAGATAGAAACTAGACAATCCAAACAGTGGATCCAACCTTGGGTTGCTAAAATCTCCTAAGAATCACTTTGAACTAACAATCCTAACCATCCGATTAATGTAATGTAAATTACTGACTTGTTCCTGTTGCTTGTGATGGATGGTTTGTAGATATCAACGAGTGTGAGGAGGATCACCAGAAGACACTTTGTGAACAAGATTGCATAAATTTGCCAGGAAAATATTCTTGTTCATGTCGAAAGGGTTACCATGGACGCTACGATAATCAAAGAGAATGCATTAAAGACACAAATAAATTTCCAGCAGTCGCCGTTGTTCTAGGTAATCCCTCAATTCCAATTACCATAATAGTTCAAGAACTCGTTGGACGACTAGAAACCTGGTTGAGTCAACTCGGCATGAATTAATATCGGTCGACTCAACAAGATGATTCATTATTCAACATTTTTTTTCTCAAGTCAACTAGTATTTTATGATTTTCCAGGCGTCATTTTATAGGGTTTTTTTTTTTTTTTGGTCTAAAGTGATGGATGCAACCACCCATAAAAAAAAAAAAAAAAAAAAAAAAGATGAAGAAGAAGAGGAAGAAGAAGAAACAAAAAAAGAAAAAAAAAGAAGAAGAAGTCAGGACGCTTGGGTTTGACTTTATATTACAACTATTCCATAGTCTTTGCTAACGTCCATCACTATATTTCTCAAAATGAGAAAACTATCCATAATAAGTTGTAACCATCCAATAATATTTCCTGACAACATCTGATTAACCGTAATGGTGAACAAGGGACGTGATGTGAATGATCTTACCATTCCAGAGGGTGAAACATCTGATTAATGGTTCAGATCTATCAAAAGTTTTTTTTTTTTTTTTTTTTTAAATCAAAAGTGGCTTCCCAAAAATCATGATCATTACCGAGGCCACACCACAGGAAACGGTTGGTATGGAGCACCCAACATTAGTGTTTTTTTAGGACCCACCTTGTTGTTTTTATGCCATCCAATCCATTCTTCTGATGTTTCTCATTAGATAAAAGAATTCTCAAAATCACAATATTCCAAAACTCATGTAAGCCATAAAATGTGAATTTAGAGGTTTGAGGTATAATTTTATGGTTGGCCCACAATATGAGTGTTGAATGAACCTGGTTTTTGGGATCAAATTCAAACAAAGGGTGTTGTACCTGATGGATGGCATGGATTTTATCTGCATCAAGTACTCTTTTACCCATGGTAGTGTAATTAACCCTGGTAGGAACATAGGCCAGGTACCAAAGTGTGTTCTTGCGTAAAACGGTAAACCCCCCCCCCCACCCACCCCCCCCCCCCCCCCCCCCCCCCCCCCCCCCCCCTATCTATAGCAACGTCCCTCCCTCTCACCACTCTCTCTGAAGGTAATAGACCACTGTCCAATTGACTTTTCAATGGTCCAGATCTTTTTCCACAATAATTGGACGGTCTAGATCATTGTCAACCATAGTTAGATGGTTTATATCACTATTTATGGACTTTTGAATGCTCCATGTTTCTTTGCATCTTCACTGGACGGTCCAGATTGCGTCTGCATTCCACATGGTTAGACGGTCTAACCATGGACTTTTGAACGGTCTAGATCACTTCCCACCATCATTGGCTAGTCCATATTGGTATCCATAGACTTATAAACAGTCCAGATTGTTGTCCACCATTATTGGACGATCTAGATTTTCCATGGCCTTTTAAGCAGTCCAAAATGTTTTCCACACTCATTTAACGGTTCAGATCACTATCCACGGACTTTCAAATGGTATAGGTTCTTGTGCGATCCTTGTCTACATACCGTTGAATGGTTCCGTTTACTTTCCAATGTTAATTGGAGTCTAAAAGGACTTTTGAACAGTCAGATCACTTCTATCATTATGGACAGTTCAAATAGCTGTCCATTGGCTTTTGAACAGTCGGATCATGTCAGATCATTTAATGGAGTTAATGCTGACATATGCTCAGTTGGACCAATCATGTGCTCAACAAAATAGGATTTTTTTGTTAAAGCCGAGCAGAAGACCTGAGTTCAAACCAAATATGGTAATCGGCGATAGCAAAAACTAGGGAAGATACTGAGATAAAGTCATTCAAAACATAATACTGACTTGTAAAGTTTTTATTTGGGGTGGTGATATCGAGTAATCCAAAAAGTTGGTGGGTTATCACTAAAAAAATCCCTTAATATCATTCGCATCGGGCTGTTGATATTTTTTTCCAAAGATTTTTTTTTCTTTACTTATGATTCAATATAATTAATTGTTACATTTTTAGGACGTTTCGTTGATTAATAATATATAGGTGGTGTGCTCCCATATTTCGTCAAAAAGAAAAAAGAAAAAAAGACACTCATTTCAAGTAGGGAACCTATATTTACCTCACACATTAATGGTTTCTTGTAACTTTCATGGGTGCCATATACACATCATTGCAGGCTTTCTATGAAACACTAATAGAATAAACTTATTATCTATGACATTTATATGATAGGGCCTACATTGGATTGGCATACCTTATTTTTTCTAGAATGAAGATCTATAGTCTTTCATTTTTTAATTTGCATGTGTGCCCTTTGTTAAATATTGAATGGGTGAAATATTTTATTTACTTCTATTTATAGAAATTAGAATTCTACTTTATTTAAGCTAAGCTTGGTAGAAACATAGGCCTTGTTTGGGACCATGGATTTGGAATACTCGGATTGAAAATTCCTTTGATTTGAAATACCATGGATTTAGAATCCTCTAATTGTGTTTGCACCTTGGATACAGAATCCCTATAATTCAAAATTGGTTATGCACTTAAAATTACATAGTATATTTACAAGATTTTGAATTTAATTACTAAATCAACTTTAATATTCCTAATTAGGGTAAATGTGTGATGTTTGACACAATCATTGTAATAGCCCTATTGAAATATATACTTTGGCTAAAAATGATGAAATTCCAAGCCTCAAATAGGCCACAAGCATAGGATCACAACCGATCAACTAACCAACGATTTTAATATCGTTGATTTACATGAATAATGTTTAGACTACTTAGATCATTCTATTGAAGTAATTTTAGTGATGCATCTGATTGTTTGAGGATATCATCAATAGGCCATGTGCCCAATAAATTAATAGCCTAGTGACACACATGTTACACATGTGACTCTCCTACCTTTAGAAATGAGAAAAAAAAAACAGAGAGAATTGAAAATCTAAGCAAAAGAGAGGGATTACAAAATTCACAAAGGGGGTGTTTGGCGCAAGGGATTAGAGTGTATTAGATGAGATGAAATTAAAAAAAAAAATCATTATGAATGACATGGATTATCTGTTAACACATTGTTCTTGTAAAATTCCAACCATATTTAGATTACATGAAGGTTATGGGTTGGAGCAATACATGTAATATGCTGTGTTTGGAAGGATGTTAAGTTTACCTATCCATCTAATACTGTCAGTAGTACATGGGCCCCACTATGATGTATCTGTTATATCCACACTGTCCATCCACTTTGCGAGATCATTTCGGGGCATGGTAAAAAAAATGAGACAGAACCAAAACTCAGGTGGACCACACCATAGAAAGTAGTGGAGACTGAATGCTTACCATTAAACTTCTTGAGGCCATAGAGGTTTTGGATGTAGTTGATATTTGTTTTTTCCCCTCACCCAGGTCTGTGTGACCTTCTGAACAAGTTGGATGGAAAATAAACATAATGGTAGGCCCTAGGAATGTTTCAACGGTAAGCATTATTGTCCCCACTTCTTTCTATGGTGTGGTCTACTTGAGTTTTGTATCTGCCTCATTTTTGTACCCATGCCTTTAAATAATCTCAAAAAATGGATGGACGGTGTGGATATAATACATACATCATAGTGGGACCCACATAGCCTGATGATGTGAGTGAGTTTAGTCGCATGAACCACACGAAATCCGCTCCGAATTTGTTGGGTTTGATGGATGAAGAGTGACTATGGATATCACTCTTAAAACTGCACATTTTTCAACGACCCAAATTCAAGTAGCAAGCAAACAACATGGAGGATTTAAATTGTGGGATTCGCAATTCAATCCCGCCTAATTCTGCCTAATCCCATGCGCCAAACACCCCTTCAAAGTGAGGATTTGAAATCCCCTGGATTTGGAATAGCCCCTAATCCTCCCAACCAAATAACCTATAGATTTGAAATCCCCCCAAAATCCTTGGTGTCGTACAACTCTACCTTAATACTCAATGGCCTAGAACGTGAGAAATTTTAAAATTTCTTTTTTTTTTTATTATATTTTTTTGAATTTTTTCATCTTATTTATATTTTGCCTTATTTTTCCCTTCCTATATGATTTCTAAGGATGACATGTCCTTACCGACTTAGAGTTAGGGCACTATGGATCAAATCGCCCCTCTTTGCAACAATTATAGATCTAATTAAAGCCTCAAACAAAAACTCCTCAAATCACATGAATAATAGGTTAAAAGAGCAAATTTGAGTAGCCTAATGACATATATGTTACATATGTGACTAGCTCATACCTTTAAAAATGAGAAAAAAAGAAGAAGAAGAAGAAGAAGAGAGGATTGAAATTCCAAGCAAAACAAAGGGATTGCAAAACTCACCAAAAGGGAGGATTTGGAATTCCCTCTAATCCACCCATCCAAACAACCGTTGGATTTGGAATACCCTCAAATCCCCCCAAATCCTTGGCGCCAAATGACCCCATAACCTTAATACTGATCACTTGCCTAGAAAGTGAGAAATTTTAAAGTTTCTTTATTTTTTTAGAGTTTAAAAAAAAAATTAACTTATTTATAATTTTTCCTTATATATTTTGCCCTTCCTATATGATTTCTAAGGATGGCATGTCCTATATGGTTATCGACTCAGAGTTAGGGCACTATTGCCCAAGTTGCCCCTCCATGACTTATTTATCATTAGAAAAGGAAAAGGCATTTTTCATATTTCATTTTCAAGACACAAAATCCTTCTCACTTCCTGAGCTTGAAAATTACAAGATCAACCGTTGCAACACTTACAGATCGAATAAAAGCCTCAAACAAAAACTCCTCAAATCACACAAATCAAGGTTAAAATAGCAAATTTCAACATTTAGGTCAAGATGATTTGCTTGCAAACTGACAAAGATGAAAATGGGCAGTAGACAACATCTAAAAATCAAATGGACTGACCATCTTAATATATCATTTGGATGGTAATGACAAGCTTACACAAGTTAGACATGTACAAAAGACATGTTTTCAAACAATAAATTTTTAGCGGTATAAAAAGATCATTTTATCAGAACACACCTAATGTATAGTTCTCATCATGTAGGCATATTATGAACATCTAACTGACTTCCCTTTGAATGTCTATGCAGGCATTGGCTTAAGTCTCTTATTCATACTCACTGGTAGTTCTTCCGTGTATTGGATATGGAGGAAAAGAAAGCTCATCAAACTCAAAGAAAGATTCTTTCAACAAAACGGAGGTTTGCTATTAAAAGAAAAGATCTCTTCCCGTCAATCATCCGCTCAGACGTTCAAAATCTTTACTAAAGAAGAATTGGAAAAGGCAACCAATAACTATGACAAGAGCCAAATTGTTGGCCAGGGAGGTTATGGTACAGTTTACAAAGGAATTTTACCCGACAACAAAATCGTCGCCGTTAAAAAGTCCAAAATAGTGGATGAGACCCAAATCGAGCAATTTATAAACGAGGTCCACGTCTTATCTCAGATCAACCATAGGAACATTGTGAAACTTTTGGGTTGTTGTTTAGAAGCAGAAGTTCCCATCCTGGTATATGAATTTATTTCTAATGGAACACTCTCCCAGCATATCCATGGTGAGGGCTTTGAGGGCTATGCTTCATCAATTTCCTTAGAAAACCGTCTAAGGATTGCTGCAGAAACTGCAGGGGCACTTTACTATTTACACTCCGAAGCTTCCACACCCATCTTTCATAGAGATGTCAAGTCCGCCAACATACTTTTGGACAATAATTTCACGGCAAAAGTGTCTGATTTTGGAGCTTCAAGATTGGTTCCGTTGGATCACACTCGAATAACGACATTGGTGATGGGTACATGGGGATACTTAGACCCAGAGTACCATCAAACAGGTGAATTAACAGGAAAGAGTGATGTATATAGCTTTGGCATTGTTCTTGCCGAGCTCTTGACGGGCGAGGGGCCCATTTCTTCCACTAGATCTCAAGATAATAAAATCCTTTCCAGATACTTCCTCACATCGATGAAAGAGAATCGACTCTTTGAAATTTTAGAGGAACGAGTTCGAGATGAAGGGGTAGAAGAACAACTCATGTCAATTGCTCAGCTCACTAAGCGATGCTTGGAACTTAAGGGGGAAGAACGACCTACGATGAAGGAAGTGGTTGCGGAGCTCGAGGGCCTAAGAAGGCTTCATGAACATCCTTGGGAACCAAAGAAGCATGAAGAGACTGAGAAGTTGTTAGGTGAACCTGGACCTTCACAGGGCTATACAAGCAATGCATCATGCGAATATAGTGTTGATGGGCACCCCATCAGCACTAGAGATAGGGCGTTGATTGGCTTGCATTCCATTTCAGTTAGGAAGATTTGGCTACTATTACTTGTTTCGAAGTTAATACCCTAGCATCTAATTAGGATCCCCACATCCTATCAATACCCTAAGCGCTTATTTGGATGCATGCATGTAAGTTCTTTAAATTAAAAGTGACTTATAGGTAAGCCAACTTTTCTTTTCTTTTCTTTTCTTTTTTTATTTATTTATTTTTGTACAGGTGAAAGTTACTTACAAGGAATCTTGTTTGGATGTAAGCTGTAAGTCTCTTACATGTAAGTCACTTTTTGTATTTGGATAATTGTAAGTTAATTAGTTACAATAAAAAGTTGTATATTCATACTAAATAGAGCTTGGAGTAAGGAATCGTTCCAAAATATTATAGTTACATAAAAATCTTGGCACGTATGTACCATTTTGTTAAGTCCATCTAAATGAATATTTAAGACAATTCTTAGGCTAAACCAATCATTAAGTGGGTCATATAAATAAACCCACTGTTTCAAAATACTTACAACGTAAAAATCCTGGTAATGATAAGATGTGCTAAAAAAAAAAAAAATTACAAGTCAATGGTCTGCTTAATACTATACAAATCATCAGCAACTCACAAGAAGAAGAGAGGCATTTTACAATAATGCTAGATTACATAATCAAATGCCTTCTTAGATATCTGTGCAATAAACACGCATTATTTAACCCCACAATATTACATGTGGGACCCAAATTTTTGTAAGCTTAGTTGTTCGTCTGATTGATCATCATGACCAACATCTACAATATAGATTATCCTTGCCAACCAATTGGTGGCTTGTATATAAATAAATGCAGCACATCAAATAGGACCATGTATACCATCCAGTCAATTGCAAAAAAAAAAAAAAAAAAAAAAAAAAGGACAGCAATGATTATTAATTTATAGAAATAATAGGTCCAATCAAGAATTTAAAACTTTCATTTGGAGGGACCATAGTTGATTGCCTATGGTTGTTTGCAACCCCTTTGACTATATGCTCCTAAACATATCATCCATAGATTGGAAAATCAATAGCTACAAGAAAGAAGGCCAAGTTCCAGATCCACACCATCCATTAGTTTTATCAGCTTATTTTAGGGCTTGGGCCCAAAAATGAAGGAGATCCAAATCTTAGGTGGGACACACCACAAGAAAAAACGGTGATTGAATGACCAGCAATAAAACTTCTTGTGGGCCACGAAACTTTTAGATCAGATTAATATTTGAGTTTGACCTTTATCCAGGTATGTGTGACCTTATAAACAGGTTGGATGGCATATAAACATTATGGTGGGCCCTAGGAAGTTTTTAATGTTGGATGTTAATCACCATTGTTTCCTGTGATGTGGCCCACTTGAGATTTGGATATGCTTCATGTTTGTGACCCAGCCCTAAAATTAGCTAGAAAAACTGATGGATGACATGGATATACCAAAAAATACATTAAGGTGAACCTCACTGTCATGGCCTCACCAAATTGGCCGATTCAAATAAAAGAAAAATAAAATAAAACAGATGCTTGTAACCCTAATTGTGTAGAGGGAGGGAGGGGAAGAGAGAGAGGCGCACAAGAACCCTAATTGCAGAGAGAGAGAGAGAGAGAGAGAGAGAGAGAGAGAGTTACAGCTGGAGCTTTGCTGTAATGGAGGTGTGTTTCATCCCTTCCCCTCTTTTCAAAAATCAGATCATTGGCTTGTAAGTCATTTACAAGGAAGTGACTTCTCACCCCCAACCCTTGGAACTTTCGTGATAGTATAAGTGACTTGCAGGTAAATTTCTTACCCCAAACACCACCTGTAAGTGACTTCCATGTAAATCACTTTCCACTAATCCAATTTATAGGCATCCAAACAAGCCATAAAATACAGTTGGAAAATAAACATTATTTCTATTTGAAAAAGTTGGTTTTTGTATAGCGACTTTCTTAAATTGGTTTATAATGTTAGAAGGGTCAAGGCCAACTCAATAAAGTGTTAGGATTGCACAAATTTCAGACCAATGAGTCTTGATTGATAAAAAAAAAAAAAAAAAAAAATTTAAGATTAAAAAAAAATATTGTTTTTTTTTTTGTTTTTTTTTGTTTTTTTTTTTTTTAAGAAGATAGATATATATTCATTGAAAGGAGCAACTGCTCACCCTACACCACACCATTCGGGCAGGCCCGTGGACAAAAAGGAACAGGCTCACCTATATTAAACCCTAAAATATAGACACAAATACTACCTCAAGAACAACACCCACAGAAAGTAGCAGGAGAGAAGCCATGACCGTCAGGATTCTCTCAAGTTCCCAACCTCAACTTTTTCCAGAAACAGCAACCCTCGGCGGGTAGAAGGAAGGAGATCCGCATGGGAGAAGGTCTGATCGACTTGAGATTCACTACCCAGATAGGCCAAGGAGTCAGCAATCCCATTCGCTTCTCTAGGAAGAAAGGAAATCACAATCTCAGCATCCATAGATAGGGCCGACACCTTAGCCCACTAGTACCACAAAGCGAAACTCGGGCACCTATCCCTATTAAGCGCACTCACCACCAATTTCGAATCACTCTCCAAAATAATCTTCCAGTAGCCCCTATCCTTACATTTCGACAGACCCTCTACAATGGCCTTTGCATCCGCTCGGACATTGGACCCCAGGCCATAGCCGCTAGCAAACCCAAATATGAACTCCACCCCCCCCCCCCCCCCCCCCCCCCCCCGGGCCTCTACACACCCCTCCTCCTCTCGAGGCCCCAGGATTCCCGCGTGCCGAGACGTCGACATTAACTTTGACCCAACCTTCCAAAGGTCTCTCCCATTTCAACAGTAGAAACGGTTTGCCCACCCGAAAGTTCGCCTCCAAGCCCAACTTGTGGATGGTCAACCGGTTGGACAGGTTGTCTTTGGCAATGGGTGGGAGGAAGTTTTGCGATAGCAAAAGTGATTGAAAAGCCATCAATAAGCTTTACATCTAGACAATGAATCCAATAACTTAAGATTCATTGACCCTAAACGGTGGCGCAAAATTCAATCAATTTAAAACACATTTATCCACTAACGTGTTTCTCGTGAGGCACCATAGGAAGAAAATGGATGAGTCAACACCTATTTTCTAAAAGCAAGTTGCAAAATTATCGCTTTGAAAACTCTACATGGGTTATATTAATGTTCTTACCATTTAATAAAGAGAAGCAAATGTAAGAGCATTTTAAAAAAGAGGTTCCCTGTCCAACCATGACTATAATGTTAGATCCTCCCAGCAAATAACTTCCCACCTAATAACTTCCGACCTATCATGTTCATGTGACATCAAACCTGTCCAATATGTTGGCCCATAATGAGGATCATCTGGTGCAACCGCAGAAAATTATGTCTAGCCATTGGTAAATAGAAAAATGCAAATTTGGTCCACTCAATGAGTGGTGGCGGCTGCTTTTTGCACAAGGTGATCCCGTTGGATGAGTTGGATGTTGCAAACAAATGAAATGTTGGGAGTTATTTGTTGGGTGGAGCATAACTCATAGTCCAACCGGTTGGAATTAGACCTTCTCCTAAAGGGGGGGAAAATGCCACGTGTATTTTCTTTTGAGAAATGGGTCCCCATTCACCATAAGTTATGGTGCTCCTATTTTCATCAATTGACTTGGACATTTTGATCGATCAATCTGAACTATCCATTAAGTCTGGAACACCTTTCATAGATTCCCATACGAAAATCGCACTGATCGGATGATCTAGTTCATCCTTGATTTGGCCTTCTTTTTATAAGCATCCTTTATCCATGGCCATGGATGGGATGGTTACAGTTGCCAAACAAAAGTGATTCCTTAGGATTATAAGCAATCCATGATGGCCCAACAAATAAATATATCAAATTATTGATTGGAGATATTTTTATATAAACAGTTAGCCTTGCCTGTCCAATATTGATCCAATGTTTACTATTTGTCATATCCAGATTGTCTAAATGTCCAAATAAAACTAGGAGCACTATAACCTATAAAACTCAGAGAGCACTGGAGCATTTCTCTAAACTAAAATCTAAGGGTGGCAATGGGCAGGGTAGTCAATCAGTCGAAACCACAAGTAGAGCTGAACATGAGCCAAGCTAGCTTGGTTAACTGACTCGGCTCAGTTCGAATAAGTTCGATTCGACTTGGATAGAATGCTAGGTTCAAGCCATGCCGAGCTATTTTTTTTTTTTAGCTCAAAATAATTTCGAGTCGAGTTCGAGCTGACTCAAGCTAGCCTCAACTCGATTTGAAGCTTGGCTCGAACTTGACTCGGTTTGACTCGGCTCGACTTGGCCAATTTTAAATACATACCTTAAATTTATATAATATATATAATATACATATAATATGATGCTGGGAGGACGTGGTAGGTCGATCACCGTCTTCCTAACCGAGAGTTTCTCGAACCCACGAGAAGAAAGAAAAAGGATAAAAAAGAGGAAATTAATTCCGGATAATGTTTTTGATAATTGAATCACCAATAAACGGAATTACAATGCATATAAATAGGAAACTAAACCCTAGGTAAAGTATCAGACTCCAACTCCAACTCAAACTCCTAGAAAACGCAACTTACTATAAATAGTAAACTTACTATTTATAGAAGTCGTTCAATCCTACTAGAACTCTTGGTTTTCGGCCAAAAATAGAAAATTATCAAACGGCCTCAACCATGTTGTTCTACTAAATATTCTAAGCCCTTTTCATGTTGGGCACTAACTCTAAAGTCCTACAGATCCAAAGTTATGATCGAATTAAAACTAATTATAAATAGTAAAACTGAAAATAAACTAGCCTAATGACCGTTGATACGGTCGAATCTCGCAATTCCGGCATGGGCAACCCGGCGTAGCAGGGTTGGTTGGCTAAAGTAGCTCGAGCTACCCCAAATTAATATATTATATGTCCCGAAACTCTTTCTGGATTGTGAGATACGGCCAGTTTACGATCCTGACGGTCTGGATCACTTTCGGCTCCGACCGGTCTTCTTTTGATCCATCTGGGCCATGAAATAATCAACGACCCATTCTACATCATAATATCAATCAAATTCCAGCACCCCAATCCTTACCCTTTTAAAAACATTTCGCCCAAGTCCTCTTTTTTTGTTTTTTCGCCCTAGTTTACTCGAAATTGGCTCGAAAGCTTGAACTCAGCTCGAACTGGCCCAATCTGGTGACTGAACCAAACCAAGCTCTCCATTCAAGCTCGAGGACCAAGCGGAGCCAAATTTGAGCTGAGGTAGTTTGCTTACCGAACCGAGTTTTTTTTTTTTTTTTTTTTTTTTTTTTTTTTTTTTTAACTGAATCACTAACCAACCTCTATAGAAATAATCTGAAACGTCAATCTGATCCAGAATCACAAAATTCAATGAGCCAAATTTGACACCAGATTGGGCCAGTTCGAGCTGAGTTCAAGCTTACCGAACCGAGTTGAGTTGTGCCCAGCTCCACTCAGTTCGACTCGCATACAACTCTACCAACAAGCCCGACCCAGCTTTAGGCCGGGCATGGGTCTGGGGTCTCGAGGCATGCATCCCCCCATCAATTTTCAGGTCAGGCTTGGGCTCAGCTCAACCCGACCTGGCCCAACCCTACTTTATACGTGCATATGTTATATTATGCAAATACGTCATTCCATTTGTCAATTGACCAATCTATCCATCTCGAATTGGCTTCATTCCTCCAAAATGTTTACTTATTTGTGCATGTGTGGCCCACTTGATCAACTGATAGATTAGGAAAATTCGAGTGGGAAATAGGGATTTTATCAATTTTAGCCCAACCAAAATTTTAGGCTCGGGGTTGAGCCTACTATGTGAGGCCTATGTCAGGTTTGACCAGGCTTGGGCCTTGGGTTTTAAGTGCGGGCCAGTCCTAGGCCTAGACTAGCCCAGCCCAAACCCCACCCATTGCCACACCTAATAAAAAGTAGAGATCTAACAACTATAAACTAAAATCAAAGGTAGAGATTTAAAAACTAATCTACTGTTAGTCCAGTAGCTAAGAGTGTTTGATTTTTCAAGTAAATTATCATGGGTTTGAACCCGGGCCGTTTGGATGCACTATTAAAAGGGGCATCGGACGCCAAAATGCCGTTTAAGCCAAACCCCAGTTTGTTCATGCATTTGGATTCCCTTTCACTAGTTCCCCACTCAACGAATAAGCATTATCAAAGTGGTTTTCAGGCGAGTAGACCAATGGGCAGGAATTTCGTCCAACCAGGTCCTTTTTTTTTTTTTTTTTTTTTTTTTTTTTTTTTTTTTTTTTTTCTAACACACGCATTCACACCCCCATGCATACACACACACATACACTCACACCACAATGGGTACTCGAACCCATCTTGTGTTGAAACTCTTTTGAGTATACCATCCAGGCATGAGTAAGGACCCTTAGGCCTGTTGGAACGTCCAAACCAAATGGACGATTCAGATGCTCCAGCAACCTCTGGAAGTTTTCATGGCATATGAAAAGCCATACGTTATGGCTATTGGAATTTCCACATGCCGTGGCTTATGGATTTCCATACGTTAGAAACTGATGGATTAAATGTAGGTAATGGTATAGATTATTCTAGAATGAGGGCATATTAGGTATTTCACATAGTAGGAAGTCACTATATAAAGGGGTGTGGTGTTGTATGTTCAAAGCAAGCAAAAGTCAAGCTAGAAAGCTATTTTCAATATAGAGAGTTTTTTTTATTCCCTTCTTGTGTACGTGTTTGAATTATCTCACAAGGCTTTGTAAAGCCAACAAATTGGTATCAGAGCACCGGTTGAGCAGATTTACAACCTCGGTTCAGCAGTAGTGCAGCGGCCAGATTGTTCTTCATCTAGCAAGTAAACATCATTTTTCTTCGTTTGCTACAAGTCCTTGATTAAATGGCCTCTAGCCGCAAATTCCGAAATTGTTTAAGGACAACTACGAGAATTGATGCATCTAGATGAAAGCACTGTTCGAGTCGCAAGATCTATGGGAGATTGTTACCAATGGGTATGTAGAACCCACAACGAAAGAAGAAGCTCTCTACACTGCTGATCAAAGGGCGGTTCTCAAAGATAAAAAAAAAAAAAAAAAAAAAGAAGGACAAGAAGGCTATGTTTCTTGTCCATCAAGGGTTGGGTGAGTCCACCTTTAAACGGATTGCTGAAGCGACAACATGCAAGCAAGCATGGGAAATTCTTAACACTATCTTCAAAGGAATTAATCGTGTGAAGAAGGTTTGTCTCCAAACTTTTAGAGCCGAATTCGAGACCTCACACATCAAAGAAGGTGAGACCATTTCTGATTTTTTTTTTCAAAGTTACTTGTTATTGTTTACAACTTGAAAAGAAATGGTGAAAAGATCAAAGATGTATGGGTTATTGAAAAAGTATTTCGATCCCTCACAACCAAATCTGAGCATATATATGGTTGTTGCCATAGTAGAATTAAAGGACTTGAAAAATTTGTCCATTGAAGAATTGATGGGCTCGTTGCAAGTACATGAGCAACGAATGCAAAAGAATGCGGGTTCAATGCTTGAATATGCCTTAGACTCTAAGTTGACTTTAAATAAACAAAAGAATGGTCAAACGCAACGAGGGGGCAGTGGCATTAGCAATTGTGCAAAAGACAGAGGGCGTGGATATTATCCAAGCTAATCACAAAATCAATAAATTAAAGATTACCAACTTCCGTGGAAGAGGAAATGGTAGAGGTCGATCCATGCGTGGACGTGGAAATACAAAAAATATTCAATGTTACAATTGCAACAAGTTCGGCCATTATGCTTCAGACTAGTAGAGCAAACTAGTAGATCAAGACGAGCATTCTAATTATGCAAAAGCATCAAATGATAAAAAGGAAGACTTCACACTTCTTTTTGCACAAGAAGAAGCATGTGATCAACATGACGTGTGATATCTTGACTCTGGTGCGAGTAACCACATGTGTGGAAAGAATGAGTTGTTCTTGGAACTGGCAGAAGATGCTCATGGCAATGTGAGTCTAGGAAACTTATCAAAAGTTTTCGTGAAAGGTAAAAGAAAAGTTAAAATCTATCAAAAGAATTGTGTATGCCGAATTTTATCTCTAATATGTATTACGTACCAAATATAAAAAGTAACATCCTCAGTATCGGCCAACTCCTTGAGAAGAGGTATGTCATACACATGAAAAATTACTCTCTATATAACAGATGCACACGGGATGTTTGTGGCTCAAGTCCAAATGGCGAAGAATCGCATGTTTCCACTCCAAATCAACACAAAAGCTGAAAAGTGTCTCTATGGAATCGTGAAGAATGATTCATGGAGATAACATCTTCGCTTTGGGCATCTCTATTTCAACGGCTTAAAGCTATTGTCTTCATCAAGCATGGTACAGGGCTTGCCTGCTATTAAAGCTCCAGAACATGTGTATGAGGCGTGCACACTTGGCAAGCAACAAAGGAACTCCTTTCCAAGTGGAGTGTCTAGAAGAGCAAAGGAACCACTTCAATTGGTTCATACTGATATTTGTGGACCACTTGAAACACCCTCTCTTAGGGGTAATAAATACCTTATTACCTTCATTGATGATTTCAGCAGAAGACTTTGGGTGTATTACATCAAAGAAAAACCTTTCGCTTTCACTATTGTTAAAATTTTCAAAGCTTGTGTTGAAGTTGAAAGTGGTCACAAAATTAAAGTGTTCAAATTTGACAGAGGTGGAGAGTACACCTCAAATGCATTTCGAAATTATTGCAGGAAACAAGGCATCAAGCAGCAACACACTGCAGCCTACACGCCACAGTAGAATGGCATTGTGGAAGGGAAAAACCGCACCATCCTCGACATGACGAGAACCATGCTAAAAGAGAAAGGCCTGCCAAAGAACTTCTGGGTAGAGGTGGCTGCATGTACTACCTACTTACTCAATCGATGTCCTACTAAGAGCGTAAAAAACATGACACCTCAGGAAGCATGGAGTGGTTACAAACCGAGCGTGGCGCACCTAAGGATCTTTAGGTATGTCGCCTACGCTCAAGTTCCAAAAGTAGAAGAGAAAGAAACTTGATGATTGTGGTGAGAAGTGCATTTTCATCGGCTACAGTGAAGAGTCAAAGGCATACAAACTTTACAACCCACTAACCAATAAAGTTGTGGTGAGTAGAGATGTAGTATTATGCGAGGAAGAAGCCTGGAAATGGAACGAGAAAGATTCAGCCAAAGAAAATCAAGTCGAGGTTGAAGAACATGAAGAAGAGAAGCATGAGAACAAGGAGCAGACACCTGCAACACCCTCTTCCGCCAAACCGTCTGCACGTAGAAGTCCAGCGATACATTCCATCTCCTATGGAAGTATTCCATCAAATCAAAATTTAGCCAGCATGTCTTCATCCAGTTCTCCTTCACCCTTGGCTCCTATCAAAATGAGGAGCCTCAACGATATCTACACCGAAACTGAGGAAGTAAATTTGTTCTGGTTGTATGCGGACCATGAGCCTCTTACATTTGAGGAGGCTGTAGAAGAAGAATGCTGGAGGACGGTTATGAAAGAGGAGATCCAGGCCATTAAGAAGAACCATACATGGGATCTGACTTTACTTCCTTAAGGCCAAAGAACTATTGGCGTCAAATGGGCGTACAAAATCAAGCAAAATCATGATGATGAGATTGATCGTTACAAGGCAAGGCTTGTAGCAAAGGGTTACAAATAGAAATACAGGGTGGATTATGAAGAAGTCTTCGCTCCTGTTGCTCGCCTTAACACTAAGGATGATTATCTCCCTTGCATCCCATCACAGTTGGATGATCTACCAACTGGATGTGAAATCTGCATTCTTGAATGGAATTCTGGAAAAAGAGGTCTATGTTGACCAGCTTGAAGGTTTTGTTTTTCAAGGGGAGGAACACAAAGTGTATTGACTGAAGAAAGCCCTTTATGGGTTGAAGCAGGCTCCTCGTGCCTGGAATGCATGCATCGACAACTATCTGTAAAAGAATGGTTTCGTCCAATGTCCATATAAGCATGCGATCTATAAATACTCAAGGCGATATACTTACAGCATGCTTGTATGTTGATGATTTGCTGTTAACAGGAAACAGCCAGTCGATGTTTGATGAATTTAAGAATGCCATGTTTAAGGAGTTCGAGATTACCTAAAGCGGACTTATATCTTTCTTTCTAGGTATCGAAGTAAAGCAACAAAATGGAGGCATCCATATATCTCAGAAAAAGTATGCCAAGGGGTTGCTTGAAAAGTTCAAGATGGCAGATTGTAATGCCGTGAACGCGCCTGTAGCAACAGGCCTGAAGCTGACAAAAGAAGGAGAAGGAAGAAACGTGGACTTGACTCTATTCAAGAGTCTGATTGGAAGCCTAAGGTATCTGATAATCACAAGGCCAGATATCGTCTAAAGTGTTGGCTTCTAAGTAGGTACATGGAAGCGTCAAAAGAATTACACTGGCTAGCCGTAAAAAGAATCCTCAGGTATATCAAAGGAATAATGAAATTTGGTCTTTTTAATCCATACGAAGATGAAGCAATGTTGTATGGATACTCAGACAGTGATCGGGGAGGTGACCAAGATGAAAGGAAAAGCACCACGGAATATGTTTTCTATCTTGGATCGACTGCTTTCACATAGAACTCAAAGAAGCAAAGTGTTGTTGCTTTGTCCACATGTGAAGTAGAGTACGTGGCAGCATCATCCACAGTCTGTGAGGCGATTTGGTTGAGAAACCTGCTAAATGAGCTGAAGCATCTACAGGAAGGATCCACAGTTATATATGTGGATAATAAGTCCCCAATCGAGCTCTCCAAAAATTCAGTGCAGCATAGAAGGAGCAAACATATCGATACTCGATACTATTTTCTTAGAGATCAAGTGAAGTTGAAAGTGGTGAAATTGGAATACTGTCACACCATCGAACAGGTCGCGGACATATTCACCAAGGCATTACTGACTAATACACTCAGACGACTAAGATCAATACTTGGAATGAAACCGGTTTTAGTTTAAAGGGGAGTGTTGGAACGTCCAAACCAAATGGACGGTTCAAATGCCCCAGCAACCTCTAGAAGTTTTCATGGCATCTGAAAAGCCACACGTTATGGCTATTGGAATTACCAAATGTTGTGGCAGGTGGATTTTCATACTTTAGAAACGGATGTATTAAATGTAAGTAATGGTATAGATTATTCTAGAATAAGGGCATATTAGGTATTTCACATAGTGGCAAATCACTATATAAAGGGGTGTGATGCTTTACGTTCAAAGCAAGCAAAAATCAAGCTAGAAAGCTATTTTCAATACAGAGGGTTTTTTTTATTCCCTTCTTGTGTAGGTGTTTGAATTATCTCCCAAGGCTTTGTAAAGCCAACAAGGCTACATTAAACCCAGTTAAATGGACTCAAGTAGATAACTGAAAATGAGGTCACTTGGCTATCTATGTTTTTAAGGAATTTTGACATGAGAACATTAACCATTTGATAATCAAACTTTTACATTTTGAATTTGAAGTCTTGGATACTTAACCTTCCGTCGGAAGACCACAAATTGGACGGGTAGGATGGTTTAGTTGGTATGATTATTCTATAACAACTGCAACATCGCACATAGATAGATGATCCTGATTCACCCTCCATACAACCATGTGTACGTTTGAGAGGCAATGAATGAAGATTTGTTCGATGGAGATGGGCTATAGATTTCCATTTTTCCTTTTTCTTCTTTTTTACGTAGGTAGTCAAATAGTGAAGTAATATCTCTGGCCCATCATATGAGTGGCTTAGATCTTGCATAGGTATGTCATGTTGGCATGTTTCAGGGTTCCGGTCCTGAAAACATGTGATGTTGGCGTGCCTTGGGCCGGCCAGATGGATCTGGCATTCCAAGCTGCCTCCTAAGATTTTGATTTTCATTTGGAAGAAAGTTCCTTCCAGGGGTGTCCTGCTGGCGTCCAGATGTAATTGTTGTGGATCAGTTTCCAGACCTGCAGTGGAGACTCTGGATCATCTATTCATTACAGGGGAGCTGGCTGGTTCATTTTGGAATTTCTTTTCCAACTTATGGGACATGCACAGGCTATGAGAACCTTCGATTTTGGCTCATGCATCTATCTGCAGGTGGAACAGAGCGTCCAAGTCTGATTGCTTCGGCCTGCTGACAAGTATACTCCCAGCGTTCATTGTTTGGGAAATTTGGAAAGAAAGGAATACGTGCCGATTTGAGAACATCACCTGCAATCTGATTAAAACCATCATTCGGATCCAAAATTGGCTTAAACTCATCAGCCCTCTCTTTCCCGCCCCGGCCGAACCCCAAAATATCATGGCTCTCCAGGTTGTGGGGGTCCGACCAGGACCACCACCAGCCTCTATCCTATCCGTTGTTAAGTGGACAAGGCCAGATGACGGATGGTCTAAAATCAACACTGGTGGATCAACAAGAGGGAATCCTGGATTATCAGGCGGAGGGGGAGTCTGTAGGGACCGTCAAGGTCGCTTCATTTTCGCCTTTTCCAAGGGTTATGGGTGGGGGTCCAACGTTCGAACCGAAGCCCGTGCTATCATAGATGGGCTATCACTGTGTGTAGAGAGGAGAATCTCCAAAATCCAAGCAGAAAGCGACTCCAAGACGGTCGTGGATATCCTAAACATGGCCAATCCGTCCAGCTGGAACATGTGGTATTGGTGGGCCCGAGTGGTAGCCCTTAAGAGAGAAGCTCAGATTTCTATTGTTCACATTCATAGGGAAGAAAAAGTAGTGGAAGAGCTTACTCGGTTGGGTAGTGATTCCCAAGCTGACAAGTTGTTTCAGTCCATTGGTGATCTTCACCCCACCACCCATGGGAAGATACTCCTTGACTGGGTGGGGTTGGGAAGCATCAGAGAGGCCAGGAGTAGTTAATGTTTGTATGTGTTTCCGTTAAATCTATGGTCTAAGAGGTAGCCTCCTTTGGAGGTGATGGTCAGGTCTAAGGTGGCCCGCGTGGTAGGTGGGCCTTAGGGGATATGATAAGTGGACCCCATCCTTTTTTCTTTTTTTTTTTGGTGTCTGAGGTGGAGTTCGCCCGAATTGTATATGCCTTCTGATTGTGAATACAAATTTTTCTTTCTGAAAAAAAAAAAAAATGTAGGTTTGAGAAAGGGGCTCCAGTGTCTCAATGGCGGAGATGTTCTACAACTAGGGTTGTCCATGGGCGGTGCCAATTTTGAATTGGCCAGACCAGGTCAAAAATTCACTGTAAATGAATTGTAAATGAGCAACTATCACTTTTTCTACCTGATGCGGAAAAAAAAAATGAGGTTGTAATGTCACCTCAAAAACCGTGGCGCAAAATGATATAATCCTACCAAAATTATGGTGGTAAAATTTGTGGGCCCATTGTTAAACATATGTCTGATCCACACTGTCCATATGTTCTACGTGCTCATTTTATGACATGAACCAAAAAATGAGGCAGATACAAAACTAAAGTGATCCACACCACAAAAAAACAAGAGGAATTAAATAGCTACCGTTGAAATTTTAAATGAGCCTATGGCCTGCTGGGATGTGTCCCTGCCATCCAACCTGTTCATAACATCACACAAACATAGATGAAGGGAAAAAAAAGCTTGATCTAAAACTTATGTGGCCCCAAAGAAGAAATGAGCAGTAAGCATTCATTTCCCTCTGTTTCTTGTGGTGTGGTCCACTTGAGTTTTAGATCTACCTCATTTTAGGGCTCCTAAAATGAGAGGAAAAAATGAATGGATGGTGTGGATCAAGAATTAACGCAAGGAGGGACATGATGAGGTCAATCATCGTCTTCCTCAAGGGATAACTGCTTCGAATCCACATAGTTCTCTCGACTCCTCATAGAACTTCCTCGAATCCATGAGGGATAAAAGCAGTAATAATTCCTAATAAATTCGAAATAACTTGATTGATGATAAAAACAAATGAAATTACAACTCTTTAAATAAGAAACTCAAACCGGAGTTTTAGATTTAGACTCCAACTCGAACACCCTAAAAACGTGACTTACAATAAATAGTAAACTTAGTATTTATTAACGACCTCTATTCTTACTAGACTTCGTGGTTTTCGACCAAAAATAGTAAGTGTCCAATTTGGCTCAACCACATGATTCTCCTCACTTTTCTAAGCCCTTTTCATGTTGGGTAGACTTCTACAACTCAAAGGATCAAAAGTTATTGTGGACACCACACTCGGTGTAACAACTTGATTGGAACATTAAATCATGCTTAAAACCTAACCCTAACCCTAAACCATACTTAAGCCCTAAAACCTAACCAAGCCTTAACTAAACCCAAGCCCAAGCCAAGTTTCAGCCACTGCTGAGCCTAAGCCAAAACAAAGCCATTTTCAAGTCAGAGCCGTTTCTGAACCGTTTTCCAAGCCAAAATGTTAGATCTGACCCTTTACCTACCAACTAAGCCAGCTGGCCAAAGAACGGGATGAAAGAGAGAGGCGGCAGTAATCGGATTACCGCCGACGGTAATTCTCAAAATCTGTGCCCCAAGCCATAGTTGTTACACCTCTGGAGAGACAGTAGCCCTGAAATCCCCATTCTTTGCACCTATTCATAGTTTTACCAAGTCCCATCAACCAATGGTGGCGTGACATGTGGCACCCCCTTTCTCTCAATCAATCACAAGTCAACAACACGCTTTTACCCTCTATAGCCCCAAATATTACAAGAAAATCAGGGAAGGGTGTTCGCTCGCCTTAAGTGCAAGGCTGCGATGTAGTAATAATTCTCTGTAAGACCGAGGTCGATCCACAGGGAATTAGGTAAACCAATTCAAGTTGTTCCAGCAACTTCGGATTCAATGAATTAAGGATTTCAAGGTTTATAAACTAACTTAAAACAGTAATTGTAAAAATCTGTAATTAAAGGGAACTAAGGCTTTCGAGGATCCACTTGTGATAGCCCTCATGTGAATTCATTCATCCAAGCATAACACAACTAGAATTGAAGTTTTATCTCTCTTCTAGTTGGAAGATATGGCATTCAACACAAACAATCTCTA
Organism: Liriodendron chinense; assembly: GCA_003013855.2. Taxonomy (NCBI): domain Eukaryota; kingdom Viridiplantae; phylum Streptophyta; class Magnoliopsida; order Magnoliales; family Magnoliaceae; genus Liriodendron; species Liriodendron chinense. Next base: position 55,426 of record PVNU02003899.1, on the reverse strand, counting down.
CTCAAGTTGAAGAACAAGGTTCTAGTTCTAATGAAGCATGTAGAAGTCGAATATGTAGCCTTTGAAGTAACGACCATGCCAATGGACTATGGTACGCTTTAGGGTTACTACAATTCGAATCTAATCAATCCAATCATGATAATCTCAGAGAATTGCAATGAACTCATGTCCGAAGCACATGAACTCTCATAAAACATCCAAAAATATCGACTTTTATTCAAACTAGAACTTAAAAATCCAATTTTAAAGCAAAGTACTTGAACTAGAATGAATCCAACATGATAACTACTCATAAGCTTCACCTCTTAGCCTTATTTAAGAGGTTCTAGCTGAGCATTATCATGCTTCAACTAGAATTTAAAGAAAAACTAAACAAAAACATGAAAAACTAGAAAAAAAAAAAAAAAACTCTAGTTGGAGGAGTTGCAGTCGCTCCACGATAATCTCCTTTGCTCCCCACGAACTTAGAACTCTTCTAGGATACCTTAGCAAGGATGCCAAGGTGTCCTTTTATAGGACAAATCACGAACCACCTCGGATTGCGTAAAAAATTACGCACTTATGTCGGTCGTCGGACGCTGGTCGGGCGCTCGGTCATGTTTTGGTCAGGCGCCCGACCATGCTTTAATTCGGTCAGTGCGTTTTTTGTGAAATCCACTTTGAATATCGGGCGCTCGGTGAGATGTTAGTCGGGGGCCCAGTCAGCTCCAGATTTGTCCAGCGGTTTAACAGAAATCCTCTCAATTTCGGGCGCCTGACCAGATGTTGGGCGAGCGCCCGGTGGCCTTCTGATGTGAATGCTGAATTTCTCTTTTCTTCTGGCCGATCCAGGTCTTTCTGATGTGATTCTTCAGGGCTTCTTTTTAATGTCTTCAATGTAGTTCCAAAGGACCCTTTTAGCAACAAATTCATGACTTCTCTCTTTCATTCCTACATACACAAAACAAGCATTAGATAAGTCTTTTAAGTATGCAAACCATGCATGTAATGTAATGTAATGGGCTAGAAAATGTATAAAATGGAAGCTCAACAAAGGGGCTATAAATACCCCTCTCCTTTCTTCATTTCTCACCAACTAACAATCAAGAAGAGAGGGAGAGTGAGAGGGAAAATGAGAGAGTGGGAAAAAGAGTGAGAGTGAGAGTGAAAGGTGAGCTTGAGTATCCAAAGCCTTCGTCCTTTTCAGCACCTTAGCCTCCTCCTCCTCCTCTCTTAGCCACTTATCCCACTTAGGTTAAACCTCCCAAACCATGGTGAACCTAAACCTCCAAGTCATATAAAGTGCAAGCTAGAGATATCACTTTCATATTTTGTCAATCGCATCATCACTTCCCTTCTCAACCCCCCTGCTTCTCTAGATTGCCATTGAATGTATGCTCTATGACTTGTTGGAACTCCGGATCCTGTTGCATCAGAAACTCATGGTAGCCTAGTCCTCTTACATATCATTGTAGCATCATCACATCTTCCATTAACTCGCTTTTTGATGTAGGGAGTGAACCCCATGATCAAAGGTAAGGATCGATGACGTTCATAATGGAGATGGACCGGAGGAAGAATCAAAGAAAATGCAAAAAAAGATGTCATTTGACGACCAGTCGTGGATGATCAAGGACAGGTCGCCCAACCGGTCGGTTTGAACTGGAATCTAGTCCAGATTGCTGGACGATTTAGGGTTATCCACGACCGATCGTGGCCCCCTGCCGACCGATCGTGAGACGCACGGACTTTGTTGAAATTTCTGGTTTTCGAGTTTCAGTCCGAACAGGAAACTACTATTCCTGTTTTTGAACTTCGGCCCAATTCGTGGGGCCTATCTTGATCATTTATGATTATCCGTTTCGTCCATCTCGTAGAGATGCTCGACGTCGAGAAAACCCAATAAGTCATGTCGATCCGAGTTATGGATCGATCATGGCATCCAAAATGGTACTAATTATTCAGAAAGTTTCGAATTCTGCCCACTAAAATTGGAGATGGTCTAGGTGGCCCACTACTACTGATATGGAGAATCTGAACCGACCATCTTGAAGAGTATGTTGATGTAGGCAAAACCACAATGTTTTGTGGCAATCAAATATGTGGATTGCTTGTATCAGTGGAACGAAGACGACGCCCGACAAACGTTATACAGTTTGTGCAAATTTTTTCGTTTCTTTTCTAATTGTATTAGGATTCTTTTTTTTCCTTCGCAAGTTAGTGTTAAACATGAAATTAGGGTTAGGTTTAATCTATTTAAACTCTTTTTAGAACATTATTATATGGATTTTGATGAATTATTAATAAAATTGAGTTTATACTCTGTTTGGCTCGTGTTCTTCGAGTTGCCCTTTGAGGAATCAATGAAGATCGAGTGTCCTTCTCGATAGATCTATGGATTCAGATCATTTATCCCGTGAGAGAGACAATGCTCGATCTCACTCCCGCCCCAGTTCCATTACTTTTTCTTTTCTAGACATTCTCTGGACGTATGCTCTGTGACTTGTCAAAATTTGGAACCCTGTCACATCAAAAATCTGAGTCTGCCTAGTCCCGTTTTCATACTTTGTATCTAATCATATTATCCCCTAAAATCAGCTTACCACACAAAGTAGAGACCATACATTTGTACAGACAAAGCGGGTGTCTGACACCTTCCCTCTCTGTAATTGAGGTCCCTTACTCGGAATCTCAGGACACAAATCAGGAGTCAACTTAAGGCAAGAGAGTCTTTGGATTCTCTAGCTAGCTTTCATAGATTCTATAGGTTCTAGCCAATTGCGGAATTTTGAGATAAGTTGCTAGTAGCGACTCTAAGTCTACATCAATCAAATCAGCCATCTAGCTATCACAAAAGCAAAATGCATTAGAGTGTGGGCGCCAATTTCCAGCAGTCACAACTATGCTTGAACTAAAACTTACTATTTATAGTAAAAACAAAATTGAACTAGACTTTTGACTGTCGATCTGATGGAATCTCACAAATCCGACGTGGGCAACCCCACATAGTAGGGTTGCTTAATTGGCTTAAGTAGGTCCTTCTACCCCGAAATCATATATAATATGTTGAAAAAATCATCCCAATTTACAAGATACGGCTGGTTTAAGGTTCTGATGATCCAGATTGTTTTTGCTTCCTATCGAGCTGTCTCTTATCTATATTTGCCATGAAAGTGTTTGCAACCCGCTCTACATCAAGAATATATATAACAATGAGCCCCATGTATTTTAGTGGAAGAAATCCTTGTTCTTTCTATTCCAGCGCGAGATCTTGTCGAAGCGGTGGTGGCTGGATGTCAAGCGGTGTTTGATGGATGTAAATGCATGGTAAATAATAATTATCCATTTACATTGGATTTACCTGTACAGGGGGAATATCATGTGTAGGGGGTTTTACCATTTTTTTAGAGTAGCTTTCTTTATTTCCATATTGGTAAAAATGCCTATGTTAGAACTAATCAGTGGTTGGGATTTTTCAACCTCTAGCGTGGCCCACTTGATGTTTCGATTGGACCATTTTTTCCCACAAAGGAAAAGCCTGGTGGACATAGGCGATGGACGGATTGGATGTCATAAACAACATAGAAACAGCCACATAGAACAATTTGTAGGATAAGCTTAACCTGCAAACATTTGGAGGGGATCCGGCGTCTCTCTCTACACACACGCTTTTGGGTTAGGTTGCAACTTGCACGATGTTTTACCAAGTCAAGGTCAAGAGTGAGACTAAGAGCAAAATTCCAACTTAAAACATCCATTTGGGGCTATGACTCGGTATCCAAGCAGTTGGTCTGACCAGATGTACAATTGATGTGGCTGACTTGAAAATTTGAAGGTCAAAACCCTCCAACCAATGGCCCAAGATTGAGTGATGTATGGCCTATTTAAAGGGACCATCTCCCACCTACTGTCCACAGATACATTTTGAGAGAGAGAGAGAGAGAGAGAGAGAGAGAGAGAGAGAGAGATGGCTTTGCATCTGCTGCTTCAGCTCTTCTGGCTAGCAACAACAGTAGAAGCATTAGCATCACAACCTCCAGTAACAACAAAGCCCAGCTGCGACGACAAATGTGGGAATGTTCAATTCCCTACCCGTTTGGCATTGGCGATGGCTGCCACATCGGCGGAGGAAGCTTCAATATCTCCTGCAACAACACTTTTAACCCTCCGAAACCGTTCATGGGTGGTCTTCAGGTTCTCGGCATAACATTACTGTCGGGCCTAATGAGAATCTCACACGATGTAAGCTGGGAGTGTTACACAGAGACAGGAGAATCGAATTCCCACTTCCAGAATTGGGTAAACTTGGACGAAAGTCAGTCATTCACCTTCTCAGAAAACCATAACAAATTCACGGCCATCGGTTGTGATACCATCGCCTCCATCGAAGGTAAATGGGGCCGCAACTTCACGAGTGGTTGTATGTCATTTTGCAGTGACACTGCCAGCGTCATCAATGGCTCTTGCTCCGGGATAGGATGTTGCCAAACCGCCATCCCAAAGGCTTTCAAGAGTTTCGATATCGCTCTTGGTAGCTCCTCTAACCATACGGATGTCTGGAGTTTTAATCCGTGCAGCTACGCCTTTCTAGCGGATCAAAATGCATTCAGCTTCAATTCATCAGATCTGTATGGTATCAACTTTTTGAATAGAAGCGAAACCGATCCGGTGGTGCTTGACTGGGCCTTCGGAAATGAGTCCTGCGAGGTTGCAGAGAAGGACTCGGCCAGCTTTGCTTGCGTGAGTGAGAATAGCCACTGCTATAACTCGACTAACGGTTCCGGTTACCTGTGCAATTGCTCTCAAGGTTACCAAGGAAATCCTTATCTCTCTGGTGGATGCCAAGGTATGATGAGCCTTTCAAAGTGATCTATTTATTATCCCATTCGAATTATGCGTAGGCACCGTGTGGCTGTGAAAATGAGGTGGATTGGACAAGTGCAAAGTCCCATCATCCATCTTTAACGGTTACTTGGGTCCAATCCAATCTTCTGAGGATGAGGATTGTCCATCATGAGGTGTCCATCCTTGATGGCCCATCTATTTATACCCATTTTCGGCACCTTAATGTGAACCAATTCAAAGATGCAATGTAAAGACACTGTGTTTGGCCTAGTCATAATTTTACTCAGCACCTGAAAAATATTGCGATAGTAGTCTTTTAATTATCAGGCCCTCAAAGGGAGTGAACCATTACATGCTACGTGGCCACGATGTGCACATTAAATAAGGGACATGCCTATCATAACTATAAAAGACCTACCAAGCAAACATATCTTATTTTACAACTAGATGTGATCTTACATGCTAATGTCCTTCTAAAATGAGAGATTTTTCCAAAGACGTTTGTAGAGCCAGCAATAGTCTAAACGATTTCGAAAATCAAAATATTGAATGGACATGTGGGCCAACTTGAATACAATCATGTACTTGAATCATAAAGGGATGTTTGAACCTATCGCATTCCACACCATGATCAAAATCAAGAAAATGAGAATTTGGTATATCTAAATGATAGATCTATGTCAGGGTGAGATTCCTCTGATACTCCAAGCCATCACCATTTAGACGCTTAGATGAAGGAGGTGGTTTGATCCAAGTTATCCAAATCAACCTCCGTGTAAGAATAGCTATTGCCCATAATTAGCCTAGTGGCCTAGGTTACCACCTGGGTTACCGTTGTAATTGCTCTCGAGTTTGCAATCCTTATGATCAACCGTCCCCGACTGAAATTGAGGTGGAATGGACAAGTCGACAACCCAACCATTGATCTGAACCGTACATTCAGTCCAAGCCACTCTTTGAGCGACACCCAAGAAAAAAAAATCACTCTGACCCAATTATTCTAACCATCTGCTCAATAGCTTTAAAGCTTATCTTTAGATACAAACTAGACAGTCCAAACAGTGGATCTAACCTTGTGTTGCTAAAATTTTCTAAGAATCACTTCGAGCTAATGATCCTAACCATCCGATTAGTGTGATGTAAATTACTGGCTTGTTCCTGTTGCTTGTGATGGGTGGTTTGTAGATATTGTTGGGTGCGTTTCACACAAACCTTCGGATCTCGCCCCCCCCCCCCCCCCCCCCCCCCCCCAATACACTAGAATTATGGACTATGCTAATGCAATAATCAAGAATAAACATCAACCACACGAACACAGAGTTTTTACGTGGAAAACCCTCAAAAGAGGTAAAAACCACGGGACCTAGTCCAGATCAACAATCCACTATCTCAGGGAACCGTTACAACCGATCACAAGCACACACCGCTTGGATCAAACCTTCTTCACCCACTTGGGATGGATAAACAACAAGAGAATAGTAAAGGAGGAGTGATCTCATCGATCCCAAGGACGTAGAAGCGCTGAGACGACAGTTGCGCAGAAGAATCCCTCTTCAAGCAACTTCTCCCTTCTACAAGCTTCCTCTCTCTCTCTCTCTTCTCTTTCTTTCTTCCTCTTTTTCTCTCTTTCTCACCTTGGACGTGTTTACCACCCAATGGGATGCCCTAATCCCGTTTTAGAACGCTTAAGTACCAAAAACGGAGGAAACAGAGCCAAATATGGAAACTGCGTACAAGCGGTCCGCGCCGGGTCGGGTGCCCGGTCACCAGACCGTCGGGCGCTCGGCCAACCAAAAAACAATCCAGCGAGTACACCTAGAGAAAATTGAATTTCGGGCGCCCGGACCAAACATGGTCGGGCGCCCGGCCGGTCATCGGGCGCCCGGTCACTTTGACCGTCGAGCGCCCGGCTAAAGCAAAAAGTGTCCAGCAGCAAAACTGCCTATTTGGAGGAATTCCGGTCGCCCGACCACTGAAGGGCCCGGGCGCCCGGCCTCACCCTGCAACACTCTCTCCTCTGACACATTTGAGGAGGAAAACTCCATCAGATATCGACGAGTGCAAGGAGAATGCGGAGAAGAAGCTTTGTCAGCATAATTGCATAAATTCACAAGGAAGTTATTATTGTTCATGTCGAAAGGGCTACCATGGACTACGCGATGATCAAAGAGAATGCATCAATGACACAAATAATTTCCAGCAGTAGCCATTGTTCTAGGTAATCCCTCTATTCCAATTACCATAATAGCTCAAGAACTCGTTGGACGACTAGAAACCTGGTTGAGTCAACTCAGCATGAATTGAAAACGGCCGAATTCATTAATCGGTTCTATCTCAAATGTTTAGTTTGTTTTTGAACTCTTTTTTTTCTTTTGAGTTGTTCTCAAGTCAACTAGTATTTAATGATTTTCCAGGTGTCATTATATATATATATATATATATATATATATATATATATATATATATATATATATATATATATATAGCGAGTGTGTGTCTGTTTGATAGAACCACCCCCAACAAGAAAAAAGAAAAAGAAAAAGAAAAAAAAAAAAAAAAGAGGCAGCACGCTTGGATTTGACTTTATGTTATCTCCCCTCCCTAGTTTTTGCTAACGTACGTCACCATATTTCTCAAACTGACAAAACTATCCATAATAAGTTGTAACCATCCCATCTTTCTTGACAACATCCTATTGACATTAACGGTGAAGGATCTTATCATTCCAGAGGGTGGAGCATTGAAAATCCCAGCGATAGGGAGGGATTGCAAAACTCACCAACAATGAGGATTTGAAATCCCTAGATTTGGAATACCCTCAAATCTTCCTAAATCCTTGGTGCCAAATGTGTTGGCTTTAAAAAGCCTTGGGAGATAATTCAAACACCTACACAAGAAAGAAATAAAAAACTCTCTTCATTAAAAATAGCTTTCTAGCTTGATTTTTTGCTTGCTATGAATGTACAGCACCACACACCTTTATATAGTGACTTGTTACTATGTGAAATACCTAATATGCCCTCATTCTAGAATAATATATTCCATTAACTACCTTTAATCCATCATTTTCTAACGTATGGAAATCCACCAGCCATAACATGTGGAAATTCCAATGGCCATAACGTATAGCTTTTCAGATGCCATGAAATCTTCCAGAGGTTGCTGGAGTATCTGAACCGTCCATTTGGTTTGGACGTTCCAACACTTCCCTTCAAACCAAAATCGGTTTCATTCCAAGCATGGACCTTAGTCGTCTGAATGTATCAGTCAGTAATACCTTGGTGAATATGTCCGCGACCTGTTCAGTGGTGTAACAATATTTCAATTTTACCACTTTCTACTTCACTTGATCTCTAAGAAAATGGTATCGAGTATCAATGTGCTTGTTCCTTCCATGCTGTACCGAATTTTTGGAGAAATCGATTGTTGACTTGTTATCCACATATATGATTGTGGATCCTTCTTGCGGATGCTTTAGTTCCTTTAGCATATTTCTCAACCAAATCGCTTCACAGACTGTAAACAATGCTGTTACATACTCTGCTTCGCATGTGGATAGAGAGACCACACTCTGCTTCTTCGAATTCCATGTGAAAGCAGTCATTCTGAGATAGAATACATACCCAGTGGTGCTCTTTCTTTCATCTTGGTCACCTCCCCAATCACTGTCTAAGTATCCATACAACGTCACTTCATCATCGTATGGATAGAAAAGATCGAATTCCATTGTTCCTTTGACGTACCTGAGGATTCTTTTTGCGGCTAGCCAATGTGATTCTTTTGGCGCTTCCATGTATTTGCTAAGAAGCCCAACATTGTAGACGATATTCGGCCTTGTGATTGTGAAGTACCTTAGGCTTCCAATCAGACTCTTGAACAGAGTCAAGTCCACGCTTCTTCCTTCTCTTTCTTTTGTCAGCTTCAGGCCCGTTGCTACAAGTGTGTTCACGGTATTGCAATCGGCCATCTTGAACTTTTCAAGTAATTCCTTGGCATACTTTTTTTGAGATATATAGATGACACCATATTGTTGCTTCACTTCGATGCCTAGAAAGAAAGACATCAGACCTCCGTCGATCATCTCGAACTCCTTAAACATGGCCTTTTTTAATTCATCAAACATCGGTTGGTTGTTCCCTGTAAATAGCAAATCATCAACATATAGACATGCTATGAGCATATCGCCATGAGCATTTTTCTTGATGCAGACTGCATGCTCATATAGACATTGGGTGAAGCTGTTCTCATAAAGATAGTTATCGATACGTGCATTTTAAGCATGTGGAGCTTGCTTCAACCCATAGAGGGCTTTCTTCAGCCGATACACCTTATGCTCCTCCTCTTGCATAACAAACCCTTCAGGTTGGACAACATAGACCTCTTCTTCCAGAATTCCATTCAGGAATGCAGATTTCACATCAAGTTGGTAGATCATCCAACTGTGATGTGCTGCAAGGGAGATAATCATCCTCACAGCGTTAAGGCGAGCAACAAGAGTGAAGACTTCTTCATAGTCTACCCCGTACTTCTGTTTGTATCCCTTTGCTACGAGCCTTACCTTGTAACGATCGATCTCATCTTCAGCATTTCGCTTGATCTTGTACACCCATTTGGCGTCGATAGCTTTCTGGCCATTAGGAAGCATAGTCAGCTCCCATGTATCATTCTTTTCAATTGCATGAATTTCTTCTTTCATAGTTATTCTCCAACATTCTTCTTTTATGGCCTCCTAGAACGTCAGAGGCTCATGATCTGCATACAGGCAGAAAAGATTACTTTCTTTAGTTTACTCATAAATGTTGATTAAGCTTCTCATTTTGATGGGTGCCATGGATGAGGACGAGCTGGCCGAATTTTGATTTGATGAAGTACTTTCAGGGCTTCTGTGAACTGATGATGCAACTGAAGAAGGTGTTGTGGGCGTTCGCTCTTGATGGTCATGCCTTTCTTCCAGTGCTTCTGTTTCGACTTGAATATCTTTGGTCGATTCTTCATCATTCCATTTCCAGGCTTCTTCCTCATTAAAAACCACATCTCTACTCACCACTACTTTATTGGTTAGTGGATTGTAGAGTTTGTAGGCTTTAGATTCTTCACTATAGCCGATGAAGATGCACTTCTCACCACAATCATCAAGCTTCCTTCTTCTTGCCTCTGAAACTTGAGCGTAGGCGACACACCCAAAGATCCTTAGGTGCGCTACGCTCGATTTGTAGCCACTCCATGTCTCCTGTGGTGTCATGTTTCTTATGCTCTTGATTGGACACTGATTGAGCAAGTAGGCAGTACATGCAACTGTCTTTGCCCAGAAGTTCTTTGGCAAGCCTTTCTCTTTTAGCATGGTTCTTGTCATGTCGAGGATAATACGGTTCTTTCGTTCTACAATACCATTCTGTTGTGGCGTGTAAGCTACAGTGTGCTGCTGCTTGATGCCTTGTTCTCTACAATAATCTCGAAATCATTTGAGATGTACTCTCCACCTCTATCAGATCTGAGTACTTTAATTTTGTGACCACTTTCAACTTCAACACGAGCTAAGAAAATTTTAAAGATAGTGAAAGTAGAAGATTTTTCTTTGATGCAATACACCCAATGTCTTCTGCTGAAATCATCAATGAAGGTAATAAAGTATTTATTACCTCCAAGAGAGGGTGTTTCAAGTGGTCCACAAATATCAGTATGAACCAATTGAAGTGGTTCCTTTGCTCTTCTGGACACTCCACTTGAAAGGGAGTTCCTTTGTTGCTTACCGAGTGTACACACCTCACATACATGTTCTGGAGCTTCAATAGCAAGCAAGCCATGTACTATGCTTGATGAAAACAATAGCTTTAAGCCGCTAAAATAGAGATGCCCAAAGCGAAGATATCATCTTCATGAATCATTTTTCACAGTTCCATAGAGACACTTCTCGATTTTTGTGTTGATTTGGAGCGAAAACATGTGATTCTTCACCATTTATACTTGAGCCACAAGTCTCCCGTGTGCATCTCTTATAAAGAGATATTAGTTTTTCATGTGTATGACATACCCCTTCTCAAGTAGTTGGTCGATATTGAGGATGTTACTTTTCATGTTCGGTACGTAATACACATTAGAGATAAAATTTGGCACACCATTCTTCTGCTAGATTTTAACTTTTCCTTTACCTTTCACGGAAACTTTTGATGAGTCTCCTAGACTCACGTTGCCACAAGCATCGTCTGTCAGTTCCACGAACAGCTCCTTCTTTCCACACATGTGGTTACTCGCACCAGAGTCGAGATACCACACTTCATGTTGATCACATGCTTCTTCTTGTGCAAGAAGAAGTATGGAGTCTTCCTTTTCATGATTTGATGCTTCTGAATAATTAGAATGCTCATCTTAATCTACTGGTTTGCTCCAGCAGTCTGAAGCATAATGGCCGAACTTATTGAAGTTGTAACAATTAATATTTTTTGTATTTCCACGACCACGCGTGGATCGGCCTCTACCATTTTCTCTTCCACGAAAATTGGTAAACTTCTGTTGATTTTTTTGATGGCTTGGATGATATCCATGCCCTCTCTGCCTCTTGCACGATTGCTAGTGCCACGACCCCCTCTTTATGTATGGCCATTCTTTTGTTCATTTAAAGTCAACTTGGACTCCAAGGCATGTTCAAGCATCGGTCCAACATTTTTTTCATTCGTTGCTCATGCACTTGCAACGATCCCATCAATTCTTTAATGGACAGTTTTTCAAGTCCTTTAATTCTTCTATGGCCACAACCACATGCTCAAATTTGGGTGTAAGGGATCGCAGTATTTTTTCGACCACCCGCACATCCTCAATCTTTTTGCCATTTCTTTTCAAGTTGTTAACAATGACAAGCAACTTTGAAAAATAATCCGAAATGGACTCACCTTCCTTCGCGTGAGAGGTCTCGAACTCGGCTCTAAAGGTTTGGAGGCGAACCTTCTTCACACGATTAACTCCTTTGAAGATGGTGCTAAGAATCTCCCATGATTGCTTGTATGTTGTCGCTTCAGCGATCCGTTCAAAGGTGGACTCATCCAACCCTTAATAGACAAGAAACAGAGCCTTCTTATCCTTCTTTCTTTGATCTTTGAGGACCCTTTTTTTATCAGCGGTGTAGGTGGCTTCTTGCTCCATAGTGGGTTCTACATACCCATCGGTAACGATCTCCCATAGATCTTATGACCCGAACAGTGCCTTCATCTAGATGCACCAATTCTCATAGTTTTCTTTTGACAACCTCGGAATTTAGGGCTGAATAGTGGTGGCCATCTTCACTAGACTATGGAATCGGCACCTAGGACCGGTGGTTCTGATACCAATTTGTTGGCTTTACAAAGCCTTGAGAGATAATTCAAACACCTACACAAGAAGAAAATAAAAAACTCTCTGTATTGAACATAGCTTTCTAGCTTGATTTTTGCTTGCTATGAACGTACAGCACCACACCCCTTTATATAGTGACTTGCTGCTATGTGAAATACCTATTATGCCCTCATTCTAGAATAATCTATACCATTAACTACCTTTAATTCATCAGTCTCTAACGTATGGAAATCCACCAGCCACAACATGTGGAAATTCCAATAGCCATAAAGTATAGCATTTCAGATGCCATGAAATCTTCCAGAGGTTGCTGGAGTATTTGAACCATCCATTTGGTTTGGACGTTCCAACAAAATCACCCATAAGCAAATCCCCCCATATCCGTGGTGTCAAATTCCCCCATAGCCTTAATACTTACCTGCCTAGAAAGGGAGAAATTTTAAAATCTCTTTATTTTAAAATTTTTTGAATTTTTTTATTTTATTTATATTTTGCCTTATTTTCCCCTTCCTATATGATTTATAAGGATGACATGTCCTATAACGTTGCCGGCTCAGAGTTAGGGCACTATGGACCAAGTTGAAAAGTGCCTTTTCTTTTTCTAATGATGAATTTTCAAGTCCGAAAATCCTCCTCACTTCCTGGGCTTGAAAATTACAAGGTCAACCATTGCAAGAGCAATTGATCGAATTAAGCCTGAAACAAAAACTCCTCAAATCACACAAATTAAGGTTAAAATAGCAAATTTCAACATTTAGATCAAGATGATTTGCTTGCAAACTGACAAAGATGAAAATGGGCAGTAGACAACATGTAAAAGTCAAATGGCCTGACCATCTGAATGTATCATTTGGATGGTAATGACAAGCTTACACAAGTTAGACATGTACAAAAGACATGTTTTCAAACAATAAATTTTTAGTGGTATAGAAAGATCATTTTATTAGAACACACTTAATGTATAGTTCTCATCATTTAGCCATATTATGAACATCTAACTGACTTCCCTTTGAATGTCTATGCAGGCATTGGCTTAAGTCTCTTATTCATACTCACTGGTAGTTCTTCCGTGTATTGGATATGGAGGAAAAGAAAGCTCATCAAACTCAAAGAGAGATTCTTTCAACAAAATGGAGGTTTGCTATTACAAGAAAAGATCTCTTCACGTCAATCATCCGCTCAGCCGTTCAAAATCTTTACTATAGAAGAATTGGAGAAGGCAACCAATAACTATGACAAGAGCCAAATTGTTGGCCAGGGAGGTTATGGTACAGTTTACAAAGGAATTTTACCCTACAACAAAATCGTCGCCGTTAAAAAGTCCAAAATAGTGGATGACACCCAAATCGAGCAATCTATAAACGAGGTCCACGTCTTATCTCAGATCAACCATAGGAACATTGTGAAGCTTTTGGGTTGTTGTTTAGAAGCAGAAGTTCCCATCCTGGTATATGAATTTATTTCTAATGGAACACTCTCCCAGCATATCCATGGTGAGGGCTTTGAGGGCTATGCTTCATCAATTTCCTTAGAAAACCGTATAAGGATTGCTGCAGAAACTGCAGGGGCACTATACCATTTACACTCCGAGGCTTCCACACCCATCTTTCATAGAGATGTCAAATCCGCCAACATACTTTTGGACAATAATCTCACGGCAAAAGTGTCTGATTTTGGAGCTTCAAGATTGGTTCCGTTGGATCACACTGGAATAACGACATTGGTGATGGGTACATGGGGATACTTAGACCCAGAGTACCATCAAACAGGCGAATTAACAGGAAAGAGTGATGTATATAGCTTTGGCGTTGTTCTTGCGGAGCTCTTGACGGGTGAAGGGCCCATTTCTTCCACTAGATCTCAAGATAATAGAAGCCTTTCCAGATACTTCCTCTCATTGATGAAAGAGAATCGACTCTTTGAAATTTTAGAGGAACGAGTTCGAGATGAAGGGGAAAAGGAACAACTCATGTCAATTGCTCAGCTCGCTAAGAGATGCTTGAAAGCTTGAAACTTAAGGGGGAAGAACGACCTATGATGAAGGATGTTTTTGCGGAGCTTGATGCCGTAAGAAGGCTTCATGAACATCCTTGGGAACCAAAGAAACCTGAAGAGACTGAGAACTTGTTAGGCGAACCTGGAACTTCATAGGGCTACACATGCAATGCATCATGCGAATACAGTGTTGATGGCCACACCCTGTCAGCAATAGAGATAGGGCGTTGATTGGCTTGCATTCCATTTCAATTAAGAAGATTTAGCCACTCTTATTTGTTTCGAAGTTAATACCCTAACATCTGATTAGGATCCCCACATTCTATCAATACAAAAAATAAAGTTGGAAAATAGGCATTATGTTTCTTAGAAAAAAGTTGATTTCTGTATAAAGACTTTCTTATATTGGTTTATATTGTCAGAAGGGCGAAGGCCCGCTCAATAAAGTTCCAGGATTGCACAAATTTCAGTCAAAAGAGTCTTGATTCATAACCAAAAAAAAAAAAAAAAAAAAAAAAAGCATATCCACACATTATAGCTTCCAGTGGCTATAACTTTGCTACAGATTACCTATTTCATGCATATAATATGTGGTTGGAAAGTCATCAACAAGCTTTACGTCCTGGCCAATGAATCCAAAAACTTAAGATTCATTGACCGTAAACGGCGCAAAATTCAGTCATTTTAAAACACACGTGTCCACTAACATACTAGGGAGAAAATGGATGAGACAACACCTATTTTCTTCAAAGAAGCAAGTAACAAAATTATCACTTTGGAAACTCAACATGGGTTATATGGTTCTTACCATTTAATAAAGAGAAGCAAATGTAAGAGCATTTTAAAAAAGAGGTTCCCAGTCCAACAGATCCACCCAGTAAATAACTTCCAACCAATCATGTTCATGTGACATCAAACCTGTCCAATAGGTTGGCCCATGATGAGGATCATCTAGTACAACCATAGAAAATGATGTCTAGCCCTTGGCAAATAGAAAAATGCAAATTTGGTCCACTCAATGAGTGGTGGTGGCTGCTTTTTGCACAAGGTGATCCCTGTGATTGGGCCAACCTATTGGATGGGTTGGATGGTGCAAACAAATGGAAGGTTGGAAGTTATTTGTTGGGTGGAGCATAACTCATCGTCTGACCGTTTGGACTATAAGTTATGCTCCCCACTGGTATTTTCTTTTGAGAAATGGGTCGCACTCACCTTGCACTATAAGTTATGGTGCTCCTATTTTCATCAATTTACTTGGACATTTTGACCAATCAATCTGAACTGTCCATTAAGTCCGGAACGCCTTTCATAGATTCCCATGTGAAAATCGCACTGATCGGATGGTCTAGCTCATCCTTGGTTTGGCCTTATTTTTACCAGCGTCCTTTATCCAAGCCATGGATGGGATGGTTACAGTTGCCAAACAGAAGTGATTCTTTAGAATTATAAGTGATGCATGATGGCCACAACAAATAAATGAATCAAATTATTGGTTGGAGATATTTTTATATAAACAGCCTTGCCTGTCCCTTGATCAAATGGTTACTATTTATCATTTTTAGAGCTGTACACGAGTCAAGCTACCTTAGTTGGCTAGCTCGACTCGATTTGAACCAGCTCGGTTCGGACGCTGGGTTCAAACTGAGTCAAGCGACTTTTTTTCACCTCGTAGATTTTCGAGCCAAGCTCGAGCTAACCCTGGCTCAAATCAGCTCAATTCGAAGCTTGATTCATGTCGACTCTATTCAATTTTGACTCAACTCAACGAGTTGGAAAAGGAAGTTATTTAGTCCCACATTGGAAGAGAGCAAAGGAGTGAGAGCGTAAATTGTCTATAAAAGCAGCAGCAGCAGGGGTGTCAATGGGTTTAGGTTGCCTTTGGGCCCGATTTTGAATTGTTTTAAGGTGGGCTTTTGGGCTTAGCCTATTTAAATTTTAGTTTTTTGTAAGCTTGAACTCGGCTCGAAACTCAACCGAACCAAGCCAAACATGCCATTCCAGCTCGATGGCCGAGCCGAGCTTGAGTCAGGGTTATCTATTGGTCAAGCTAAGCTGAGCTAGGCCCAGCTCAGTTCAGCTCTGTGTACAGCTCTAGTCATATATATCAGTGTAATGTTTGCATGGTAGTAGGGCTATAAATGGGTCAGCGGACCCGATGGGGTACCCGGACCCAACCCATTTAGACCCTATCCAAACCCGACCCGACCCATTTGTTAAATGGTACGGGTCTGGGTCTGGTTTTCTTTATATTAGGCCCGACCCGACCCGAACCCATTTAGTAAGTGGGCAGGTTTGGTCTATGTTTCAAGCGACCCGTCAAGCCAAGACCCATTCAAACCCGGTTTTAAGCCTTGTAAAAATGCTTGTATAGTTGATCTAGACCCGGACCCATTAGACCAGACCCATTTATAAATGGGTCTGGGTGGATCTCCCTCTACTAGACCCGGACCCATTTATAAATGGGTCTGATGGGTTGACTCCGATTCGACCCGGACCCGCCCATTTGGTAAAAGGGTCTAGGTCTAAAATTTGAACTCAGACCCGTTTAGTAAATGGGCCGGTCTGGTTTTGGCTAAACCCACTCAGAACCCGACCATTTACAGCCCTACATGGTAGCCCATGAAATGTGGATTTGGCTCTCATGAGGATTGGATTGTCTAGGTGTCCAAATAAAACTAGGAGCAGTATAACTTATAGCTCAGAGAGCATTGGAGCATTTCTCTAAACTGAAATCTAAGGGTAGCAATGGGCAGGGTAGTCGGTCTGACCCGACAAAGCCCGACCCAGCTTTAGGCCGGGCTTGGACTTACTAGCTCAGCCCGTGGGCCAGGCTTGTGTCTGGCATGCATCGCCCCATCAATTTTCAGGTCAGGCTTGGGCTCAAGTCATTTTAGCTCAACCTGACCTAGCCCAGCCCGACTTTATGGCAATCCAACCATCTTGAACGTAAACAGTTGGTTTCATTCTTCAAAAATGTCTATTGATTAGTGTATGTGTGGCCCACTTGATCAACTGATTGATTAGAAAAATTCAAGTAGGAAATAGGGATTTATCAATTTTAAATTGAAGATGGGTCGGGCCTGGCCCAACCAATTTTTTAGACTCAGGTTGGGCCTATACCATGTGAGGCCTATGTCAGCTTGGACCAGACTTCCATTTTTCCTTTTTCTTCTATTTGTTGTAGGTAGTCAAATAGCGTGAAGTAATATCTTTGGCCCATCTGGTGAATGGTCTGGATCTTGCATAGGTGTGCCATGTTGGCACGTTTAAGCAGGGTTCCGGTCCTGAAAACATGTCCACACTCATGTAGGTCTCAGTAAGGGGCTCCAGTGTCTCAATAGTGCAGTTGATGGGCCGTGCCAGGACCAATCATAATAAAAATCATTTTGAATTGGGCCAGCCCATCAGGTCTGGTCCACTGTTCATAATCTGAGCCCATGCCAAACCCTTGAGTCGATGGAATATATGCAATATATGGACACTATTATGCAACGCTTGGGACTATGTTCAATGATCTAAGCCGTTGATTTGATGGCCGTACACTGTGGATGGGCCAATTCACCAATACCCCCCGGATTGAGTGATCCAAACTGCATAATATTTGTTCTGACCACTTACTGAAGTGTTAGGAAGTAACGATTCTTCTAATCTGAGGGACTTTTGGTTAATGGGCTATCTAACGTGGGCTCCGAGAATTGTATGGCCCAACTAGTTCAAATTTCAGTTTCAAACCTAAAATTCAGCCCAACCACTCGAACTAGGCATCCAGTGCTCCCGACTTAGAATGGTCAGTAACCAAGAAATTGCTACAATTGGACAATCTTAACCGTGTGATAAATGACCTTTGCTTATTATTTACTGTCAAATGGTTAGGATCACCCAAACATCCCGGGTTTTGGAACATGGCCTATTGGATGTACATTTCTTACTGTTAGATGTACATTTCTTTTGCAAACTACGGCCTACCTAAAATTAGTGTACCAACCTGATTCATAGGCCAATACATCAGCATGGTGGGACCCACATTATGTGTGGATTGGATCCCGTGACTATATGCCATTCTAACACGTGGTTCTGGTAGATAAGTTGCCTTTTGTACATTTCAGATGATTATCATGAGTATCAGATAACAGTCATACAATTCAGATGATTACTCTTCATAAACTTTGCATGAAAAGTTAGAATAATAGTATTCGGCATTCTTTTCATATGCTTACTAAAATAAAATTCTCTCCTTTCCTTGCCCATCCTAGTAATTTGAGGGGGGAATGTATTGGGTAAGCATGATTTCCATTTCAATTCTCAATTATTAAAATTTTATAAATTGAAAATCTAGGAATTTTAAGGTACCATGTAGTAAATGACATTGGATATGAACATTTTAATTATAGTGCACCACCCCTTTTATATGAATCATTTACAAAAAAAAAAAAGACAATCAAGAAAAGTTTGGAATAATAATTCTTATAAAAATCTACTAATTAGATAACTTTTCTATTGTTAGTGGCTACAATTGTTAACCATATGCTGGCTCATGTCATGGCCTATTAGATGATCTGACATGATTCACCCCAATTCAATTTTTTAATAATTATGATTGGAATCCCTTCTATGCCTATTGTGTGTTGTCTTAAACTAATTTCATTTCTACTCATATGGTTTATCTTATAGGTTTATACAGTGAAAAGATTGAGATGTCAGAGTGAACTAAACGTATATATCTTATACTCTCATAAGTGTTTTATGGTTAATGGAGGTAGGAGTGAATAGGTAACTGAATTATATTAAAGTAGGTATATAAAGTTCAATCAATTGTGGTATATTTTTTAATTTTCTGTATTGTTTGACACAAGCTTAACAATTATGACCATAACAGATATCCTAGTACATAAACAAATCAAAATAAATTTTTGTAAGTATAAACAAATTTTTGTTATTCTTTATTCCTCTCAATTCTATTGGCCCTGTTACTCTGTATTCCAAACAATTTTCTTTTTTTATTGTAAGGAGGATCAAATCATCCTCAAATTTGGATTATCTTAATCATTTAACTAAGTCATACCATTTGGTATCAAGGAAGTTAGATTCACGAATTTTGATTAATTATTTTAATCATTCGTATTATGAAGACTTTGATGAGGCTTGCTAAAGCTGCACAGTACCTTCAAGAGTATCAAATGTGGTTTAAGAAGTTGGGCAAATTACATGTAAAACTTTGATGAGGTTTTGCCAGATAAAACAAAATTCAAGTTTTGATTTTTTTTTTATTAATTTCTTTATTCTAAGTTTTTGGTTACTCATGTAATGTATAAATGGTATGCTATGCAAACTGTAAACAAATTATTCAATATAAATTTCATTATCCAACACCCAAACATCTAAAAAGGATAAGGATAAAATGAAATTTATTTTGTGCTTCAAAACCCATTTAGAGTTGTGTTTGTTTAAATATACACCATGGTAGTGGAGATGGTCAGACTTAAATATCAACATTCCATATAGGTGGAGATGGTCAGACCTATGCCCAGAGATGTGTCACTACTTGAAATGGTACAATCAGGTGCTACCTCTTTTCAACACTGAGGTCTTGGTATCGATTTCCAACTTGGGGATGGCTAATATTGCAGTATGACTAACAGTGTGGGTGTGTGTACTAACAGTGGGATGTGTGTACTAACCTAATAATAATAATAATAAAGAATCAGATGCTACTGGCGTTAATAGTACATGGACTCGACTTAGCTGCCACCACGATCTGGCCAGGTGAGTGTAGAGCTGTACACCGAGCTGAATTGAATCGAGCTGGGCCTAGCTCAGCTCGGCTCGAGCAGCATGCAACCCTAGCTCAAGCTTGGCTCGGCCTTCAAGTTGAATTGGAAGGCTCAGCTTGGTTCAATCCAGCTTTCAAGCCAATTTCAAGCTTTTCGACTTAAATTTGAGCTGAGGGCCAAGTTTTTAAAACACTGCACTGTTTTCCTATATATATATATATATATATATATATATATATATATATATATATATATATATATATATATATATAGTGGAGCTAAGTCATGTTGAATCGAGCTGCAATTAAGCCAAATTTAGAGCTGAGATGAATAGAGCTTGGATCAACTCGAGCTCGGCTCAAAAATCCTTTTAAGCTTGAAAAAATGAATAGGCGTGGTTCGAACCCAACCTTTGAACCGAGCTGAATCGAGCTAATTCGAGCCAAGTAGAGTGAGCTAATCGAACTAGCTTGGCTCGTGTTCAGCTCTAGGTGAGTGCAACCCTAACTGTGGGGCCTACCTTGATGTAGGTGTTATTTATCCATTCAGTTCAGCCATTTTGACAGCTCATTTTATGTCATGGTCCCAAAGATGCGGCATATCCAAATGTTGGGTGGACCACACCACAGGAAAATAGTGGTAATTGAATGCCCACCATTAAAAACTTCCTAGGGCCCACTGTAATGTTTATCTGCTGTCCAACCTGTTGATAATGTCACACAGACCTGCATGAAGGGAAAACACATATAGCAGCTTGATCCAAAACTTGTGGCCCCTAAGAAGTTTTTAATAGTGGGAATTCAATCACTACCCCATGGTGCATCTGAGATTTCAATCCGCCTCTTTTTTTTACCATGTCCTAAAATCAGATGAAAAAATGGATAGATGGCATGGATATATGGCACCCACCTACCGGGTGGCAGCTAATCCCCGTCCCTGATGCGAACGCAGTTAAGTTACTGACGGCTTCAGTAGCCATCTCACTACTGATGTGATGTCACCAAGTTTTGTGGGCCCCACCATGAGGTATTTGGTTTGATCATTTTGGGCACGACTCCAAAAAATAAGCAAATCCAAAGATAAAATGGACCCATTACAGAAAACAGTGGGGACAGTGACGCCTACCCTTGAAACCTTCCTAGGGCCCACCATGATGTTTATTTAAGATCCAACATGTTCATAAGTTCACACAGATATGGACAAAGGGAACACAAATATCAGCTTGATAAAAAAATTCTGTGACCCGCCAAGAATTTTTTACTGGTAGGCGTTCAATCCCCACTATTTTGTGGCACTGGGTCCACTTGAGCTTTGGATCTGCCTCATTCTTTGGATCATGCCCTAAAATGATCTCTCCAAATGGATGGATGATGTGGATACAAAACATACATCATAGTGGGCCCACATAACTTGGTGACGTCACTTCAGATAGTGCTGAAGCCGTCAGTGGCTAATCTGTGTGCCCCCAGTCAGAGATGCCAACCCACGGAAGGTATGCTATGCCACCGTAATATTTGTGAGAAATCCACCTTATTATTTATTTTTATTTTTTTGTCAACTGATATTATAACATAAGCCAAAAAATGAGGTAATCCACTACTCAAGTGGGCCCCACAATGGGCAACAGTGGGGATTGAACGTCCACCATTAATATATTGATAGGCTTGCGACATTTTGGATCAGGCAAATATTTTTGTGTTTTCAATTCACCTCAGTGAAAATAACTACTTCATAAACGGTTTTGATGGCATATAAAAATCAAAGTGGACCCAAGAAGGTTTCAACGGTTGGCCCAGTTTTTCCTGTCACGTGACCTGCTCGAGGTTTGAATCAGCCTCTATATTTCTGGCTCGTATCCTAAAATGAGCTGGCAAAACGGATGGACAGTGGATTTCTCAAAAATAGCAAAGTGGGCCCTACATAGTTTGGTTGGAGGTGGTGTCAGTTTAAAATGATTTAAAAATTATTCAAATCTTGGAAATTTAATTTTTTACCTTTGTTAACACACTTTCCTTGATTGAGTTTAGTTTAGTCTTATATTGAAAAGTTGCTTAGAAATTAAGTCTTTATATTAAAACCCCTTACTAATTCTTTGTATTGGAAATTAAAGGTATGCCATAGGAACAACCTCGTATGCCCGCATGCCACGGCGAGACTAGACGCGGAGTGGTGTGTCTTTCATCGGACACTTTGGATCTTCTCTACACATGTTTTGTCATTTTCTTCATGAAAGAACAAAAGTATGGCTGCCCACTTACCTATTTATTGTAGATGCGCATGCGCCGTCATACATTTATTACAGCAACCACATGCACCGTGAGCCCCAATGAGGGTGGTGAGGCGAGGCGCGGTGCAATTTGGTGTAGGATCTATTAGTGCACTTTTCTGTGGCATACTAGTGCACCTTGTTTATCAATTATTTAGGTCAATAAGTCTAGTGTCGGTTGAGCTTAATGAAGACGAAAACCGAAGACTCAAGACGGACCTACTGCATCAAGAAAGAAGAAACATGTGAAAGTGATGCCTTGGTGAGCCTTAACCTTGTACATACCGAAAACCATAAACCTCTAGATGACCATGACCAATAGGCATACCTTTAGTCATCTTAGATTGGCCTTAGGTATCCCAAAAGATCACCAAAAGAATGGCCAAGAGGTTGCATGTTCTGCTGAAAAACATAAATAAAAGAGCATAAAAACATGCATGGCCGGGCGCCCGACCTAGTGTCCGCCGGGAGCCCGACCTAAGGGAAATCCGTCCAAGTGAATGGCCTGTAAACCAGAAGGTCATCGAGCGCCCGACCATACCCTGTCCGGACGCCCAACCAGTGCAAAACCTATCCAGTAGCACACACCTTTTCTGGACCAAATTTCGGACGCCCGATCATATAAACCACCAAGCGCCCGACAGTACAAGCATGGCCACCGAGCGCCCGACAACACCTTGTTCGGGCGCCCGACCATCACCAAATGTGTCCAGCGACAAATCTTTTAATTTAGACCAGATTTCGGGCACCCGACCCTACGCAAATTTACCCATTATTTGACCGTTGGGAGAAACTTTATAAAAGCGGGGGGTTCATTTTTAGGGCTAAGAGAGGGGATTTTTGGGAGATAGAAGCCACCATTGCTAAAGACCATTAGATGCTCTATTCCAAACACATAGCAAGTTATTCTCCTTGTGTTTCATCACAAGCTTGGGGCATTCAATACCAATATGAGAATGGACTTGTTCTCTCTTGATTCCTATGGTTTTAGACACCTTGATCATTTAAATCCCTTGTCTAAACATTACCTAGGAGTCCAAATAGGTGTATTCCTCTAGAAAACTTATTTCCTACCATTTGCAGAGGATTCACCATTCCCTAACACCTTGGGCATCTCCAATAGAGCATCACATGCAAGGTAGCTGATCTTGGAGCTGAAGCCTTGGCAAAACAGTGGCATCAAAGATCAAGGGAGCACAAGGGGAGTTTTTTCAAGCACGGGAGAACAAGAAAAAGCAACCCAAAGCGGCGCTACAAAGGAGCTCAATCTGATAAGTAAGGTTGTCTTTGTTTGGAGTCCATCCACTCAATTTCCTATGGGAGTTGAGTGTAGAGTTTATTTGACAAACTCGAACTAGGGTCGTTTGCCGATCCTTGGCCTGTTTGTCGGCCTAAAGACTAAGGACGTTAGCCGTTCCTTGGCCTGTTTGTCGGCCTAAAGACCAAGGACGTTAGCCGTTCCTTGGACTGTTTGTCGGCCTAAAGACTAGGAGTTGTTTGGTACTCCTTGGCTCGTTTTTTGAGCCTAAATTTAGGAACGTTTGCCGTTCCTTGGCACGTTTGGCGGGCTTAAACAAGTCTCCAAAGGAAGCCACCAACACGAGTGTGAACATGTAGGTTGGGAGGAACCTGTAAACTCCCCGATTAAGTGGATCCAAGTTAAAACACATTGGTTGGGAGAAACCAAATTTAAACTCCTCAGTGAATGCCGGTGTGCTCAAAGGGGTTGAGTACTTGAACCGGGAATGGAGTAGACAAGTAGTCGAACTACTATACATGCTTGTGTTTATAATTGTTCTTGAACACATTTCTTATTATACATTGTGTTTAATTGCTTAATTAGGAATGCATGCTAGGCACTTGATAGGCACCTCCAAATACACAAGATGTACTTTCACTCCTCATGTAGACTTAAGTTGTTGATCCATCTTCTATAGTCTATTTAAGTTGATTAGACTAGGATGTTTATTACTTTAACCATATGCTAGTCTTTTAATTGGACCCACTTAGGCTTGAAAGCCGAAGTGTTAATCGCTTAGTTTAATTTGCAAAAACTGTTAAGTAGACGAAAAGATTTTAAAAGGTCCTAATCACTCCCCCCCCCCCCCCCCCCCCCCCCCCCCCCCCCCCCCCCCCCGCAAGGACATAGCCATAATTCTAGTTGCTCCTAAAGCTTCCCCACACGTATGCGTACGTTGTCGTGTTAGGTTACCCGACGTAATTTCAGTGTCATGTGTCTTTCATCGAACACTTTTGATCTTCTCTACACATGTTTTGTCATTTTCTTCATGAATTGACAAAAGTACAGCTACCCACATACTATTTATTGTAGATGCGCATGCACCGTCATACATTTATTACAGTAACCGCATGCACCTCGAGCCCCAACGGTTGCCTACTTTGCCTTTATAAAGAAATCTTCTCTATTCTGAAAAACAAAACAAGAAATATATCTTCTCCTCTAGTTTTCTCTACAACTCTCTTATGGATAAGTTAGTTTGAGTTTCTTGAGTTCGTTTGGCTGTGATCAAGAGTGCATCAGATATAAGCCGTTCATCTCGTGGAGGAGAGTTGTTGTATCCTAAGGGTAGACTTACTGGGACCCACTGCATCAGGATCGTCTTCCTGTGTGGGCAAATCTATCTTTAAAACAACGACTGTAACGTGCCTTAACTATCCAACCTTTTATGCTCTTTTCTAGATTATTAGTTTTTGTTTCTGTTGTATTTCTTTAAAATAGAACCAACAATTTAAAGACGGATTTCTCTCTAAAAAATCTTGCCACTATAGTTACTATTTCTGAAACTCTTAGAATGGAATTTTTTACGGGAAGAACTTCAAGAGATGGTAGCAAAAAATGGAGTTCTATCTGACTACCCTCAAGCCGATTTACATCATCAAAGAATCTGCCCCATCACTTAAGGCGAATGAACCAGTGGCATCTGTTAAACAATCGAAATGGAAGAATGATGATTATATGTACCATAATCACATTCTCAATACTATGACTAATGACAACTATGACATCTACTATTATTTTTCTACGGCCATAAAATTGTAGGAATACCTTGGAAAGAAATTTAAAACAAAGGATGCCGGAACTAAGAAGTATATTGTAACTCACTATATTGATTATAAGATGTTTGATGACAAGTCTGTAATAGATCAGGTGCATGATTTACAAAAGATAGCCCATGAGGTCTCTTCCGAAGGTATGGTGATTGATGAGGCATTCTAGGTTACTGTAATCATCAAAAAACTGCATCCATCTTAGAAGGAATACAAAAATTCTTTAAAGAATAAGAAAAAAGAGATGAGCCTAGATGACATTATCCTTCGCATACTAATAGAATAAGAGGCAAAAAACCGTGATAAACATTCTCTGAAATCAGAATCTATAACTAAGACCCACCTTATCGAGAATAACCATAAGAGTTGAGAAAATCGAAGGTCTAGACCACATAAGAAAAAGCATCCACATGGTCAGAGAAATAAGCAAATTAACAAGAACAATAAGAAGAATGAAAGGTGTTATGTATGTGGAAAGAAATGTCACTTTTCCAAGCAATGTAGATTCCGCAAGAGTGACAAGAAAGAGAAGGATAATACTAATGTTATTGAGAATTTGTAAGGGTCATCACTGAAGCACTCGTTGCTTGTAGCTCAAATGAGTGGTGGATTGACTCAAGTGCCACCAAGCACCTATGCTACGACCGAGGTGCCTTTTTCCTCCTACGAGAGATAGAGGATGCTAGGGACATATTTGTGGAGAACTTGTCCAAGGCAAAGGTCGTTGGCAAGGGAAAGGTGAGCCTGAAAATTTCCTTTGAAAAAGTGTTAGTTGTAAGTTATTTCATTTTCTATGGAGTATTCTTGTTCTTTTGTTTTGTAAGATTCTAGGTCATGTGTAAACATGACACTAATGTAAGAAATTACCACTAAAGAATGATGGGTTTTGAGATAAATAAACTGCTTTAATGGAATCTATAAATGGGGATTGAAGTCTATAATTGTAGAAGAAATAGAAAAGAAAAGAAAAAATGAATCTAGCAAGCTAGAGAAGGTTTATTGGTTATTGCTTTTTATCAGGGCCTTTGTTTGTTCCTGGATTGATATTTTCACCTACTTTTTTTTAATGCGTGCACCTCTTTGTATCGTCTTTTCTATAACGCTTCATATGTATGAAAATAAATATAAAAAGCAAAGAAAAATGATAGTTAATATACAAAAAATAAAATAAAAAATACATGTCTACCTCCATGAAAATAGTACATGTCCTCGTATATGCCATTGGATTTACTATTTCAAGTCTGTTATGTATTGTTCCATTTGCATTCCACTTTACTGTACCAAGGGGTGAATTGCGTTTACTATTTAAATTCTCTGTTGATTAGCAGTATTCTGTTTTGCATATCACTTCACTGGATTAAGGGCAGATTCAAATCTACTTAACAGCGCATGTGGAGGCTCAAGCAAAAGAGTTCAACCAAAGAAAAAATCAGATAAAAGAACTTTGAAAGCTTTGACACCGCATCGATGTGAGCCCAAAATTGAGGCATATCACCAAAGCTCAAATGGACCACACCACAGGAATGGAGTAGAGGGTCTAATGGAATGGAAAGCTTGCCTCTTATTAGCACAAGCTCTCATTGCCAGTCCTAGTCCGGATAGAGGGTTGCATCAGGTTAGCAGCCAATGTCAAACTTATGCCACAATTTCCATCATAAATCTCTTCGACAAAATGTTTTCTAAGCTCTCTTAGTGTTCCTCTTGTTATATATATAGGAGGTTGGTTCATGATGATTCAAGAGGTGTTGTAGAGGCACTGAATGAAATAGTTTACGTCCTTGATGAATGCACAAGACTAATTGTAGCTCTGTTCAAGGGTGGCCTTGTGTATGCTATGAACTCTGCTTTGGCGGCCCTTTTGCTAGTCAGCAGGCGGCTACGTTAGTGTTGAAGCTGTTGATTTTGTGGATTTTCATTTTCATTTTCTTATTTTTTGAGTCCTTAAGACATCTCTGATACTGAATTTGGAGAGTTGTCTTGCATTTTTCTTTTTCCTTTTCTTTTTTTAGTCCAGTTAGCTCAAATGTCGAATTGGGAATGTTCTAGACTTTCATGACATCGATATTGGGGTGTGTGAGGGTGATAAGGAGAACCCTCTTTTCCATTCAATCTCTGTCATTGATTTTGCTTTTCTGATGGGTGGTTGGTAAGTTGTGTTGGAGTTGACAGAAGACAGGCAATCTCGGTTTGGGAGATCTGAACCCACAAACACTAGCTGCCACGTTCAAATTGAAAAAAAATTATGAAATCCCTACCTATTTGACACTTGCACATGGCCCTAAGGAACAAACCCGAAAATGTTGTGGGCAACAAAACGAGTCACTAAGACTAAACGAAAGAGAAACGAAATGAGTTGGGACAGGTAAACTGAAATTACGTTCATCGTTCAGTCATAAAAAAGTCATTTCATGCATATATACTTTTTTCTCAAGCAAAACCCTGATTTAGTCCTAAACATTCATAAAAAAGTCGTTTGTGCTTGAATATTTTGTTTATGCTTGCTTAAATATGCTCGTTTGGTTGCTAATGTTCTTATCGATATGTTGTTTTGACTGGAGACCTTCTCTTTTGGTGTTCCATTGCAGAGGAACATGATACGTGAGGCAACAACCTTCTTATTAGATGTTTTGAAGCCAAATTTACCAGAACATGCTTACCTCCAAACCAAGGTTATCATTTTTAGTAGATTTACTTAGTATTTTCTTTCTTTTCTTTCAATTCTGTTTAGGTCTATAATGCTTGTCCTCCTTACAAGACTTGGAGATAGATCTTGTGACATTTCCAACGTAGCAGATGCTATCTTAGCTAATGGAATGTTTAGTCACTATGACCGTCCTCTCATCAGGCAGCTATGTGAAAAAGCTGGCTTGTATGTGCTCGCCCTTTAGGTAAAGCAAACTTTGCGAAATCTATTGATTGAAGGAAACTACCTAATCGATAGACAAATTTTCTTGGATTAAACTGCATAATTTTATTTTGTGCAGACACTGAGTTGCCTGATATTAAGCATGTGATTGTAAACACATGCCATTGAGCCACAGGTTTTGGTTAATGCAACAGTGAAGATCCAGTAATCATGTTGGTAGGTATTTGGTGATCTATTCTTAATTTCTATATCCTTTAGAGGCTGTTGGTGATCTATTTTATTTTTCAGGTGACCACTTACGTAATCATGTGAATGTAGGTGTTTGGTGTTACAACTTACAACCTTATATTTGCTTTGTATTCTCTGACTTAATTTCACCATTTTAAGTTCTAATGGCTACATGAATTGTTTCCTCATCTACGACAAAGGCACATGTTGACTCCAGTCACATGCCAAGACAGTCCCATCTTGTATGACTATGCACTAGTTGTATTTTATTTTTATTTTTTTCGTTTCCTTCCTAAACATTCCCACATCTTGTTGGTCTATTTTTATGTTAAACATGGTGCACTATAATGATACAGGTTCTTTACATCATCCATTATTTCTTCCCTGCTCAGAACCATTCAAAAAGCTTTATTGATGTAAGCCTTTCTCGTTTGTAGCTTTGCTATGTTTGCATGTGAATCTATGATTGAACTTTGCTAGCTCATCTTTTTCATTTTTTTTTATTTTTTTTATTTTTTTATTTTTATTTTTATTTTATTGTTTATCCTATGGTAGGTCTTGGTGAAGTTTGTGAAACCAATCTCTTTGCTCTTATTTCTAGTCACATTGGCTCTGTTTGGGTGGGCAATCAAACAAGTAGTCAATGTCATACAGGTACAGTATCTCTTCAAAATCTTCAACAGAAATCTCCGTCTTCCCATTCTCATAGGCTGTAAAAGGATTTTTGCTATTTGTTTTTGCTAAAACAAGTATACGATAGAGTGATTGTGATGTGGTTTTCCTTGTCTTTGAATGATATACTGCACAGTTATCATTAGCTATCAGTAGTTAAATCTGACCTATAACGGCTCCAACCCTTAAAAGAGTTAATGCCTTTGGGAGGCATATTGACATCGCTCCTAATTCTGTAAACAGTTATATTTTACCTATATTGGCTTTTCTTGGTTGTACTTTTACTAAGAGAATTTTGGAAAAAGGGGAAATGTGGACTTAAGCCTTATTTTGCTGTTTGTTATTACATCTAATTCAACATTTCCTAAGACCATTTAAATTTATGTAGCAAAATATGTTGCTAAGCATTGTTGAGGTGAAAGAATATTTTACATCAAAGAATATTTTGTTGTTTGTTATTACATCTAATTCAACATCGCCCGTTCCAGCAACTGGAAGAAGAACCGACAGCAGCACAATCTTGGACAAAGTTAATATTCCTATTACTGAAACATTGAATAGGAAACATAATTCAGAATTGTGTTTGTTGTTCTCATAAGTGCAATTGTAATCCATTCTGATCAAATTCTTAAACACTGATTTTTGTTTTATGTGCCACTAACATGACAGTTTTTTGCATTTGATTTTTTGAAACATCTGTGTTTGTGATACTGCAGTGGTGAATGCATCCTCGATCTTCTTTTGTTATTGGTGCAATGGACATAGAAAACCATGGAGCAAAAGCCTATGTTTGTCAATGAAGTACAGGTGTGGTTTCTCTCCATTAAAAATATCTTCTGTTTCAATACTCGTTTACTATGCAGTTTAAAAATTGAACTTGTTAATTACCATTCTATTTTTCAATAAAGTACAAGTGTGATTTCCTTCTCTTTTTATTTATTTAATAAAGGAGAGTTGCATTGTCTGCGTTTTCAACATTCTCTTTCATGCTATTCGGAGAATAAGATTTATGCATTTGGATTCAACAGGTGAGACTTGAACACATACTTGTGATGATAGCCTATTAGGGTATAAGCCATGAAGTCTTTATTGTTTTAGCTTGAGATGGGTTGAACTATTAGGGCATGTACCAGAAACGGCTAGATATGCCGTTGTTATTAAAAAAAAATTAAAGACACTAGCTACGGATATAGTCCGCAGCCCTGAAAAGTAGTCCGTAGCGTTATATAGACAAAAAGCTACAGATCGGATTTTTATAGCTACGGCTACTGTTCGTAGCCGAAACAATATAGCAGGCTATAGCTACAGCACCAATAGCTACGGACCGGATACGGGCCTGCTTCAGATTATATTCGTAACTATAGATGTATAGCTACAAATATAATCCGTAGCCTTTGTCCTATTTTTTTGTAGTGAAAATTGTGGACACATACTCTTCAAGAAGAGATCATACATTTTAGGAATCCCAAAACTCAAAACATTCTTTTTTTCTTTTTATTTTAATTAATTTGGTGGAATATTCATTCATTACCTCCTAGAAGTTCTGGACAGACTCATCCTGGATCATGCCTGGGGAGAGTAGGTGTCTTAACAAGCTTATTGAGCTAGAGACCACAACCAACATTCTTTTTTCTTGTCATCCCCATCCACAGCATGGCTCAGTAGATCAATACAACAATAAATGTTTTCAATGGCAAAATGAAAAAGGCAAAAGGCAAAAGATTAGAGGGTTAGTATCTTCCAAAATGAGATAATCATCTTCATGCCATCCCAATGTGTGTGAAGAAACAATAAAGAGCTTACATATAACCAAATAAAAATATTTTATACTTTACAGCAGCTTGATGCATGATACCAAGGCACTGAAAGATGGTACATATGACATAACAATAATACAAATTAAACTAGCAAAATTACATAAGTAATTCAAATTAAACTAGCAAAATTATGTCCTAATTTTATGTGCCATAAACAAAGACTTACACTTAATTATATAACTATTGGATTTTTGGAGTCTTTGGAGGATTTATTGGACGGTTGAAATGAAAAATATCAAACGGCCCTGTTTCAGCAAACAGGGTCATGAATCAGAGGTTAGGATTGTTTAAACAATCTGATTTTGAGATTTGTGGTTTAGTTACAATGGATTCCACAAGTTATGCGGTTTAATCTGACAATGTATGTAAACAAGTAACCTTTTAACTACTGAGAAAACATGAAATCTCATAGAAAATTAAGACAACTGAAGATGGGAGTTTTCAGTTTTCGGTCTACTTTTTGTTATAAGTCATTGGGCCTGAGTCTTGAATCCTATAACCATGATGAACCATGGGTCTGGGCTTGACTTATTTACCACTCTATGCAACAGATGTACAAGTAAGAAGTAAGAATAATGTAGCCAATGATACAAACGAGACATTATGTTGTACATTTGGCATAATGCATCAACCAGTGATAAATCCATTGCACGTATAGAACAGTAGCACAAATTGAGTTAAAATTGAGTTACACTGACCAACTGGCTTTATCATCTGATTTTGCCAGTTCAGTTTGAATTTTGGGTAATTTTCTTTATACTGCCTACTCCATGACCAATAACTAGATGGTTAGCACGTTCTGATCACTTCGATTCTCATGCTATGCTCCATCAGCTGGCAATTTAGACAGCTATGATTGGTGTAGCTTAAGTTGTGACGTCTAAGAAAAAATAGCTAGGAATTCAATAACACAGATCTCAAAAACTTGAAAAAAGGCTACACCACAATCTTTTTAAACTCAATAAAGTACTCGACCTACATAAACCATCGAATTTTCCTTTCCACTCCATTAGAAGCATAGTATAAATTTTTAAAAGGAGAATTAGTACAAGTTTCTATTCATCTGTACACAGATATCGGCATTTTGCAGTTTTCAAGGTCATGTACTACACACACCAGCAGCATCCAAGTTATTGTTACTTTCATTACAACTAACCAGCACACATTCAATTAATAATGCGGTTACCTTATTTCACTCAAAATAACAAACGAGCCCCCAAATTGCAATTCTTTTTTTTAGTTGAACATGAAATTAGGCTTTCAACATCATTACAAATTAAAATGACATGGAGAATGAGAAGCACACAAGAAAATCAAACCAATAAACCATAAAGGTGAGATTTTTTAGGAAAGCCCTAATCCTTTTTCCTGTTACAGATTTTGGAAAAAAAAAATAGATCTGAACCTATTTCACCTAAAAGTCTTTTCCCATTATAGATTTACAGAAAACAGAACCCTAAATCTCCTTTGATAATCTGTGGATTTGCAAATCCAGAAATAAAAACCCTAAATCACCATTTGATAAATAACAACAACAACAAACAGAAATACAAATCGAATTACACGAGTATGTACGAGTACCTAGTCAAAGAGGGAAGACAGAGAAGAGGTGAAGGGCGAGGGCTGCTGGCTCATCAGATCTGAGTTGCGGCAGGGGCCCAAAATGCAGTTCCGAAAGAGAACGTTGATCCCCCATCTCCTGATCTTAACACTGAAATCCCGAAGTCGCCGGTTGGATGCTCACCTGAAGATAGATCACTGGATTTGGGGATGAAACCCTCCGTAAAAAAGGGAGACCGGCAGTGAGATTTAGAGGGAGAGCGAGAGGGAGCAAGAGAGGGAGATGGAGAGGGAGAGGGTGAGAGAGAGTGAGGGCAAGGGAGAGAGGGAGGGCGAGAGAGAGGGATCGAGAGGGACAGCGAGCGGGCGCGGGAGGGCGAGAACAGGGCGCGGGGATTTTTCTTTTTAGGGAAAAAGGGCGCTGAGGTCCTTGGACCACGAGAATGTAAACGAGAGGTGGATGGTCTTGACAACAACTCGTGGGGCCCACCGTGATGTAAGTGGTCTATCCACTCCATCCATTCATTTTTAAATTTAATTTTAGGGCAATATCCCAAAAATGAGGCAGAAAAAATATTCTAGGGGACCACAACAAATATCAACGAATGATACTTAATATCCGCCGTTTTCTATGGTGTGGTCCACTTGAGCTTTTGATCTGCCTACTTTTTCAGGCTCATGCCTAAAAATAAGCTGTAAAAATGGGTGGATGGTTTAGATAAAACACACACAATGTAGTGGGCCCTATAGAGCTCCTTATGGGTCCGTCAAGGTTGGGAGTGGGTTGGTGGGTAGTAACTGTAGCTACGGATTAAATCCGCAGTACTTTTACTACGGTTTATATCCGAAGCTAAAGGTCTATGTAGTCCGCAGCGTTTGTCCCTTTTTTTGGTAGTGATTGCTCTTACAACTGCAGAAGAGGAGGTTGAATGGTTAAACAACTTACTTTCTAATATACCCATGTGGGGGTAAAACAGTAGCAGCAATTGCACTGCATTGTGATAACCAAGTTGCGATTGTTAAGGAAAAAAATATGACCTATAATTGGAAATTCAGACATCTACGTCTACGACATAACTTAGTCAAGCAATTGATCCAAGATGGGATAATTGCAATTGACTTTCTAAGGTCTAAAGAAAATCTAGCTGATCCACTAACTAAAGCGCTAGCCAGAGAGTTATTGATAAGTACATCGAGGGAAATGGGGTTGAGTTCCACTTAGATAAATCACTGGCAATGGAAACCCAACCTATATGATTGGAGATCTTAAGAACTGGGTTCAATGGGTAACAACAAGTTGCTTTGAGTGATTTGATATTGGCACAATATATGATATTTTAGAACCCCATTCATATGGTGTAATGATGACTTGATTTATAGCGAGGAATGATGCACTATGTCCTTAATGAGTTTCATAGCCGTGATACAGTGGGATGATTAGTTGCAAGTACATCCCTGATGGACTCACCTATATGAGTATGGAAGTAAAGCCACTTCCTATGAAAATTGAAACATTCTCTAGAGCACTCATAAAATTAGGATTAAGTATATAGTCATAACTGTTGGGTGCGTTTCACAAAACTTTAGGATCTCGCCCTCCAAACTACTAGAATTATGGGTTATGATAAAGCAATAAACTAAATCAAATCATCAACTACACTACGCAAGAGATTTTTACGTGAAAAATCCTCAAAGAGGTAAAAACCACGGGACCTCGTCCAGATTAATAATTCACTATGAAGTAAAACCGTTACAATCTCGATCATAAGCACACACCGCTTGGATCAAACCTTCTTCACCAACGCAGAGATGGATAATAATAAAAGGACTAGAAACTGAAAGATCTCACCCGAGCACGAGGACGTTGAAAAGTCGAGATGTCGTTGCACCGTGAATCACCTTCGCGAGCAAAGCATCCTCTACCAACAAGCTTCCTCTCCCTCTTTCACTTCCTCTCTCTCTCTCTCTCTCTCTCTCTCTCTCTCACCTTAGATGTGTAGAATACTTGATGGGATTACATAATCTCGGATTAG
The DNA here is from genome assembly GCA_003013855.2 of Liriodendron chinense. NCBI lineage: Eukaryota > Viridiplantae > Streptophyta > Magnoliopsida > Magnoliales > Magnoliaceae > Liriodendron > Liriodendron chinense. Next base: position 20,999 of record PVNU02003899.1, on the reverse strand, counting down.
AGCTCCATATATAGAGATTAACAAGAGTCCTAACCCAATTTGGAAACTGCAGTAGCAATCCGCGCACACCTCCGGCCCGTCGGATGCACCAAAAACTGTCCAGAGAGTTCATTGTGTTAAAACACACCGCCCGACCTGTCGGCCGGCGGGCCGGTCAGGACCACTAGTCGGCCTTTACAAAAATTGTCTAGTGAAAATGATGTTTCCAACCACTTTGCCCGGCCGGCCGGCCAGGGGGCACCGGCCGGTCGGACCTCAATCTGACCCACTCTCTCCTCTGTTTGAATGAGGAGGAAAACTCCAACAAATCTCCCCCTTTCCGACTCAGGAGGGGTTCACCATCTTCAAGTCAGCCCGACTTCTACAACCCTCAAATTTGCCCTTGAGCAAAGCCTTGGTCATCATGTCTGACCCGTTATCGTCTGTGTGGACTTTCTCAAGCCGTAACACTTTCTGTTCCAAATTATCCATTATCCAGTGATATCGAATCTCCATGTGCTTCGACTTGGAATGCTGAGTTGGATTCTTGCTCAAGTATATCACACTCTGGCTATCACAATAGACCACGTGCTTCTCTTGCTTCAGGCTAAGTTCCTGTAGGAACCTCTTCATCCAAAGCATCTCCTTGCATGCTTCTGTGACTGCAATGTACTCGGCCTCTGTCGTCGACATGCTACGGCCTTCTATAGCTTGCTCTACTAAGAGACCGCTCCCCCAGAAAACGTGAATATGCACCCCAATGTGGTCTTCCTAGATTCTATGTCACCTACCATATCTGCATCTGTGTAACTCTCTAACATAGATTTTCTGTCACCATAGCATAGGCTCCACCTGGATGAGCCTCTCAGATATCGTAATATCCACTTCACCGCTGCCCAATGTTCTTTGCCAGGATTGACAAGATACCGGCTGACAACACCAACCGCATATGATATGTCTGGGCACGTATACACCATAGCATACATCAAACTTCCTATTGTCGAGGCGTAAGGTATTTTCTGCATCTCTTCCACCTCTGCCTTCGTCTTGGGACACTGTTTATCGCTCAATTTGAAGTGATCATCCAGTGGAGTACTGAACAGCTTCGATGCATTCATATTGAACCGCTCTAGGACTTTTTTAATATACCTCTCCTGTGACAACCAAAGCCTTTTGTTGCTTCTTTCATGAGTTATCTCCATTCCCAGGATCTATCTAGCTGGGCCCAAGTATTTCATCGCAAATGACTTGCCCAATTCCTGTTTCAGCCTATCAATCTTCTTAATGTCTTTTCCCATGATGAGCATGTTATCAACATATAATAGCAGAACTAAGAAATCACCATCTGAGAACCTGCGAGTGAACACACAGTGATCCGACTCTGTTCTATCATACCCATATGCCAACATGAACGAGTCTAACTTCTTGTACCATTGCCCAGGAGCTTGTTTCAGCCTATACAAGCTCTTCCAAAGCCTACACACCATATGCTCTTTGTCCTTGACTTCGAACCCCTCTAGTTGGCGCATATAGATCTCTTCTTCTAGGTCACCATGGAGGAAAGTAGTTTTAACACTTAACTGCTCTATCTCCAGATCCATGCTAGCCACCAGTCCAAGCAGCATCCATATAGACGTTATTTTGACCACTGATGAGAATCTCTCATCGAAGTTTATACATTTCCTCTGACCAAAAATCTTTCACCACGAGTTTGGCCTTGAACCTTGTCTGTAAATTCTTCTGCTCAATCTTCTTTCTGAACACCCACTTGTTGCTCAGAGCTTTCTTGCCCTTAGGCAATTTCACTATGTCATAGGTGTGGTTCTTATGCAAGGATTACATCTCCTCTTGCATAGCTTTCAACCACTCCCCCTTATGCACGTCGGCTAGGGCCTCAAAATAATCTTCTGGCTCTCCCCCATCAGTAAACATAATGACTCATGTAGCGAGTACTTCTTGGACGAGTGTCTGTCCCTAGATGTCCTCCTCACCTGTGGCTCAACAGGTGGATCAAGTAGAGGATGCTCCCCCGGTCCATCTTCTATAGGAACTCCTTCGTCTTCTGCACCTTTTTGTACTCCCCCGTCATCAGGCACCACGAGAGGAGTAATAGGATCCAAATCTTCCAGCTCATCTGAACTGAGCCGGTTTTCTTTGGCTTTCCAATGTCTTCTATATACTGATCTTCAATGAAAACCACATTTCTGCTCGTGACAAGCTTCTTCTCGGTCGAATCTCATAACCTGAAGTCAAATTTTTCATTATCATACCCCAAGAACATACCACTATACCAATATTGCAAAACAACGACGAACCAAATCCGTCGTTAATCAGAATTAACGACGGACTTCGTCCGTCGCACGGTCACTCGTTTTTTGCAATTCGTTAATCATAAACGACGGACTAAATCCGTCGATAAATTAAGACGGATATGGTTCGTCGTCCTATAAACGACGGATATGCTCCGTCGTTCTATAAACGACGGATCTTATCCATGGTAACCTTCAAAACGATCATCCTTCCAGCAACGGATTCTATTCGTCGTTCTAAGAACGAACGACGGATTTGGTCCGTCGATATTACTAGGATCTGTCAGTTACTTTATAACATTATCGACGGATTTGGTCCGTCGTTAATGTTTTAATATTAAAAAAAAAAGAGCATGCTTTTGTTGCATTTTGAATTTCTTACACCTAATATCATCAAGGCAGTAGAAACCAATTCAATGCGTAAACTAAACTAACCATTTCTAAGTTACACATCCATCATCTATTACATATTGAATTTCTTACATCTTGCGAACTAATTACAAATATCGCCAATATCCGATTACATCAACAAGAAACTACATCAGTCTTTTAATCAACAATGCAGCAACAAATCTTTGAAACCCTCCAGTTAAGCTATCTTTCTAAAACAACAAGGCTTTTAGTGTGCATGGGGGAATTGTAGGAGGACCCCATTCGGAGGAATTCCAAGCAAACCTCGAAGCAGAACTTGAAATCATGATTTTGAAAGAACTGAGCTATTGATAAAATAACGACGAGGTGGAATTTACATAAATGAATAGGCGATATTCAAAACCAGACATATACCATGAACCCAAGTAATAAAATGTCATAATGATAAGCATGCGAGTTTTTCAGATTGAACTACCTTCTACTGAGCCAACTGTGAAGCTATGCTGTGATCGAAAAAGTAAAGGCCTGCAACCATCATAGCTGGTATTATGGCAACAATGATGTAAACTGGCGGAACTTGCATCAGATCCTGCAGTTTCAGCATATGAAGCAAACTATTAGTAAAATAGCAACAAATGCCTGCATAGAAGCACATTTTCTACGAGAATATGAAATTGTGTTGTTTGGTCAAGAGTAATAACACAAAGATTTGTAATTATAAGACTGGCCAAGGAAAGAAAAAAACCATAGTTTTTCCAAGTCAAGTTTAGTTGAAAATTGATAATTAGATTAGTAAGGTCATGTATATCAATCATGGGGGGCCCACCTATTGGTGATCCAGACCTCAATCAGTTGGCTGAACATATTGCATGAGAGATACCACCCCACACTCCAATCAGCTTGTTCTTGACCATTCAACAAATTAACCATTAACTATGGACCATTGTTAGTGATTATCCATTTTCAAACGACTAAATGGATTGATAGGACAAACAGACTTTGTCGCACATCTAACATTTCCAAGTCACAAAACAGGAGAAACTAATTCGGTACATCAACTCAAGCTAAACCAATAAAATGGAACTAACTGTTCCTAAGTCGCACATCCGACATTTCCAAGTCACAGGTAACAATAGACAATTGAAACTATTTAAGTAATTGCTATGTCGCAAAATCTAAAAATAGTATGTAGCTTACGCTATATGCTATGTTGCTTACGCCTCATACTTCAGAGTGAACACTAGGATTTAAAACATTGATGCTAACCTATCGCATGTCTTTCCATCCAAGTATAATCCCATTCCCATGTCACTGATTATCTTCACATAATTACCTGAAAAATGAAATTATAAATGAATAAATATATGTAAGTCATATGTTGGTCATGAATAGGGAATTGTCATGTTGGATGGAGGTGGGGATGGTTGGGTCAACCCACTACCTAGATCGGTAATGGCAATTTGAGTGCTCCTCAAATGTTAGCAACTTCCATCAATTTGAGAAATCTTTCCATACTGCCACTAAATACAAAACATCTTAGATCTCAGACAAAACCCAAAAATATCTTCCCAATTGCATCCCTTGAACTGGTTGTATCCGGAAGCCTAAAACAGCATTCTCCCTTTGCTATCTGCAAGACCACCTCCACCCTTTATAGCTTGTTACTAAAGGTCCTATTGTTAGGCTCCCTCCATACTGACCACAACACCGACATGAATATAATTGCCATAAAACTTTCATCCTTAAAGCCAAACAGGGTGGGTTGTAAATGATTTACAGGTTTATAACCTACACCATTTACAGGCATCCAAACAACCCCCAAGTCAACCCCAATCACCATATCAGGTGATTTTTTTGACATTGCACATCAATCAATTGTCTTATTCCTTTCAACCATCAGATGAACAATCTGGATAATTGATACTTGAACTCCACTAAAAATGTTATCCCCAACAAAAATGCCATAGTAAATGTTGTATATTTCCACAAAAGCTTACTAATTTTTTTTTGTCACACAAAAAAACAAGAATAAGAACCACCAAAAACAAAAATCTCTTACACCTGATATATCATCAAAACAGTAAAAACTAATTCAATACATCAACTCAAACTAAAGCAATAAAATGGAACCGATTGTTTCTAAGTCACACATCCAACATTTCTTAGTCAAGACAAACCTGCTAGATTGGTTGGATGTCATGCATATATTATCATGGAGCCCAATACACCCTTACCAGCTTTACCAATCTTTTCCATGGAAAATGCCAACTGGTTCTCGCAGTCATTATCTATTGTAAATCTTCGAAAACACCTTTGACTGAAGATTCATATTGCAAGAAGGGAAAAGAAAAAAATATTTGTGGCTGCACCGATACAATCTACTATCAACGGCTGCCTACGTACCAAAAAAGTGGTTTGGGATCAAGCCACTACATAGTTCTTTTAATCTTCAAATTATGTCAGTTTACTCATAAGTAGATGAAAACTCATAACAAATCACACTAGAAAAATCATAACCAACCTTGATGACTTCATTTTCAAGTGATAGTTTTTATCAACCGCTCTTTTATATATGGTTAGTTGCCTCTCATCTAACAACTTAGGCTGCAAAAATAGAGATAAAAGATGAAAAAAAAAAGAAGATAAGTTTGATGTATACTACTACAAAGCACAAAAAAACATCTGTTAACTAACAATGACATTGAAAATGAAAATAATGACCGTTGTATGTGAAAGCAACCATGTGATTTTATCATTAATGGCGAAAATTCCTGTTATTTTCTCTTAGGGGCATTTGGATCGTAAGTTCTTTAAGCTAATTACGCCTCAAGTAGCTTATCATGTTTTCTACTTATTAAGCTGAACTGATTAAGTACCTTTAAAACTGGGAAATCAGATTGCCAACCGAGTGACTCACTGCATTTTGACCGTACTGAGTAAACTCTGTTGGGTCCACCGTGAATGTATGTAGCTTATCCACGCCCTTCATCCATACTTCCAGCTCATTTTAGGAGTTGAGCACAAAATGGAAGCATATCCAAAGCTAAATTAGACCATATCATAGAAAACCGTGGGAATAATAATTTCCATGCACCCTTAATCATTCTTAAGGCCCACAGTGATGTTTATTTGTCATCCAACCTGTTTATAAAATCACGCAGATATGGATGAAGGGAACAGACAAATATCAGCACCCAAGAAATTTTCAACTCTAGACGTTCATTCCATTCACATTGTTTCCTATGCTATGGTCCACTTGAGCTTTATATATACTTATTTTTTTTCTCAAGCCTTAAAATTATCTGGTAAAATGGATGGATGCAGTGGATAAAATATATAAATCACGGTGGGCCCTATAGAGTTTCCTAGGTATGCTAAACGTATTAATCAGTTAGTACACAATCTGCTTCCCCATTTCGGCAGGAAATCCGGCTCGGCTCATTAGTGTTCTGTGGTATTCTATTTCATATTATTCTCACCTTACTAAGGGAAATGTAAGAAAGGTTGCATGGCTTTGTATCATCATTTCTAGAAAATGTGCCATGTAATATCGTTTAATGGTCAATTTTTGTAGGGATGATTTCTTTATCATGTTTCAGTTTAGGACTGGTTGCCGGTCAAATGGTTAATTTTTCTATGGATGTTTTCTTTATAAGGAAAGCACAAATATGCAGAATTTGTACAAGTAGAATCGAAGTAATTAACCTAGTATTATCTGCTACATACTAGTAACATAAATTAATATGGGGCACCATACCATAAGCTACAAGAATATCATGTCCCCCTAAACAAGGTATCCTGTATATATATATATATATATATATATATATATATATATATATATATATATATATATATATATATATATATATATATATATATATATATATATATATATAAGCATGAAAGTACACCATAAGAAGAACAAAGGTACGAATGTACCAGAATTTTTACACTTCTAAAATCACAAAGCTTGACTTGGTGGTTGAGAGGATCCACCTGAAACACAATTTCAACTGAAATTAATCACCATACCAAAATCTTAAACAATCCTGACTTCTTATTTGTGGTCATCACTGGAAAAGCAATAGCATTGGCCCTAGGCAAAGCTAGCTGTAAGGTTAGCGGATTAATCTCTGTTTCCAAATTTCATTAACATGAGCATTAGAATACAAAAAAATTATCCAGTTTTTGCTTTCAAAATAGTTGAAAAGACCAAGTAGAATAATTGTTCTACTGCATTGTTAGCAATCAAGTAGGTGAGATCTATTGGAGAATAGCTATCTAAGGAAATCCAAGTCATAAAAGAAAGAGAAATGTTTTAATCTGCTAGATTTGACACATCACATGAAAACCATTACCTAGGTATCAGGTAGTAACAATCATTACCTTGGTATCATGAAAATCCAAGTTATAAAGAGTTATAGAATAGGTCAGAGGCATATAATCTCATTCAATTTTAAAAGAAAGAGAAATGTTTTAATCTGCTGGATTTGACACATCACATGAAAATCATTGCCTTGGTATTGTGAAAATTCAAGTCATAAAGAATTGCAGAATAGGTTCGAGGCATATAACCTCATTCAATTTTCTGAAATGCAGATGAAGTGAAACATATCATAGAGGAGAAGTAACCATTAAATAAAATGTTCAGAAACCAGGACAAACTCAGGATGCAGTTAGGACCTTGGCCAGCCTTGTGCTTGACTTCGTGGTCACAACCATGCAGACTCAAATATACCTAAGAAGAACTGGAAGTAAAAAAGAAAAAAAGAAAAAAAAAAAAAAACTGCATTACACTATACATATGATATACTACACTCCAGAATTATTTTTCATACGCATGGCACATGGCACATGTTGATGGATGAAATCATTTATAGTTCCATCCACACGTTGATGGATGAAATCATTTACCATACGCATGCCACATGTGCGTGATGATCTGAACCATTTATTATGTGTGGTCCACCATTGATTGATCAAATTCTAAAAATTTCTTTGCACGGGACAATTCTAGCTATATATTAAATAGATCCTAACCATCCATTTTCAACGATCCAGATCTCCCACTAATTCATCCCGATGCAAAGAAAGAGGAGCATCCATAGTTTTCAAAATTTGTTCCAAATGCAGGATTACTGTTCTGGCAGCTTCCCACAACACTATAAATGGTGTTTAGGTGCACCCTCCACTGCACAAGGGCTTCATCAAGGACGGGTGTTGTGCTACCATCCCACCAACTAAGTCGGCACCCATCCCCACCCGCGAACAGCGCCAGCAGCGTACTCGCCTGCTTAGACGCGTTTGACCCAAGTTGCACCAGCGTGAACCCATCCCCACCCATTCTCCCTTGCCACTGCCCCAGCGTCTTGTGCCGTTCCGCCCATTCTGTCCCCTCACACGCCACCATGTTCATCAGGCATGTACCGTTTATCAGGTGGTCCAAGGCTGCCGTTCTGCTTGACTAAAAAGTAGTCGTTGCTAAATCTAACAACATGAAGATGGATTCACACATGTTAGATTGGAAAAAAAAGATGAGTTACCTGTACAAAGAGTTCCGCTTTCGATTCGTGGAGCGACAACGACAGAGGGGGAGAGATTGGAGCTGATTAGGGTTTGGGATTAGTGCGAGTGGGGGATTTGAGCGAGGGGGAAAGAGATGAAAGAGGGTTGTGGAAAAAACCCTCTTTACGAAATGAAATGAATCTCACGTCCGCGCACGCTGTGCGTTTGGCATCCACTAGTGACGCTGGTTAGTGCTCTGTGGACCCCACCATGATGTATGTGTTTTATCCACGCCATCCATTCATTTTTACCTATCATTTTAGGGCTTGTTCCCAAAAACGAGGCAAATCTAAATCTCAAGTGGACCATACCATGGGAAAATAGTAGTCATTGAATGTCCACCATTAAAAACCTCCCAGGCCCACTATAACGCTTATTTAACATCCAACATGTTGATTAGGTCACCTGCATGAAGGAAATATCAACTCCATCCAAAACTTTTGTAGTCTCCAAGAAGTTTTTAATGGTGGGCATTTAATCACCACTACTTAGTCCACTTTCAATTTGGATTTACCTCAATTTGATGTACCTCATTTTAATTTTTTCAAACTTCTCCATCTTTTTTTAAATTTCAATTCTTTTTAGACTATTTCATTTTTTTTTCGAAGTTAAAATTTTTTTTTTTCAAAATCCCGTTATTTTTATCAAAATAGAAAATCTCAATTTCCTTTTAAAAATTGCAATTTTTTTTATCAAAATACAAATTCTCAACTTATTTTTAAATATCAAATTTTCTCAAACATTGTTACTTTTCTTTCCAAACTTTTCAATTGTTTTTTAAATACCACAACTTTTTTAAACTTCTCAATTTTTGTTTTCAAAATATCATTTCTCTTTTTCAAAATCTCATGGAAAGCCAACTAGTTGTTGCTCCTGTAACTTCTTAATGGAGTGTTACCCTAACCATGTAGGACCCACCTTGATGTATTTTTTTACATATCCACACCATTCATATGTTTTTCCATCTACTTTTAGGAAGTGATCCAAAAATTTGTATAGATCCAAATCACAGGTGGGTCATACTAATAGAAACAGTGATGAATAGCCATTAAAAGTCTTTTGTTGGCTACAAAAGTTTTGGATCAATATGATCTTTCTAGTTTCCCTTCATCCACATCTCGACATTATAATAGGTTGGATTGCAAATAAACATTGCTAAAACCTTATGATGGGCCATTTTGAATTTTTAATGATGATACACTGAATTACCACTATTTCTTATGGTGTGGTTCACCTTAGATATGGATCTACACAATTTTTGTTACCCCATCCTAAAATTGGCTAGAGAAATAGATGAATGGTGTGGATATGAAACACATCATCAATGTCGGCCCCACGATAGGGGTAATAACATACCAAGCACTGAATTTTTTTTTTTTTTTTTAAATGTTGATTCTTTTCAAGCTTATCAATTTTATTCAAACTTTTTAATTTTTCTTCAAAATGCCAACCATTTTATTTTCACAATGTTAATTTCTTTACCTCTATTTCTCTAAATCTTAATTTTGTTTCCAAAATCTTGATTTTTTTTCAAGCTTCTCAATTTTATTGTTCAAAATAACAATTTTTATTAAACTTGTCAATTTTCAACATTTAAAATGTTAATATTTTTTCAAAATCTTTATTTTTTTAATTAAACTTCTCAATTTTTTCAAAATACAAAATCTCAATTGTTTTTTAAAATCGCATTTTTTCAAAATTTATTATTCTTTTAAACTTCTTAATTTTTTGCAAAACGCCAATTTTTTTAAGAATGCCAATTTCTTTCAAAATTTCATTTCTATTTCAATTCTTGATTTTTTTTTTTTTTTTAAATCTCAATTTTTTTATAAATCTCAATTTTCCTTAAAACATTATAAATTTTTATTACAAAAATTTTCAAACGTACAAATTTTATTCAAGCCTCTAAATTTTTTCTTTCAAAATCACAATTTTTTTCAAACTTCCTAATTTTCGTTTTCAAAATGTCAATTTTTTCAAAATACAAAATCTCAATTTCTTTTTAATGATCATAATTTTTTTCAAACTTTTAAATTTTATTAAGCTTCTCAATTTTCTTCAAAATGCCATTTTTTTAAATGTCATTTTCTTTCAAAATTTTGATTCTTTTCTAAATCTTGATTATTTTCAAAACCTCGATTTTTTTTTTCTAAATCTCAATTTTTCTTAAACATTATTAATTTTTATTACAATTTTTTTTTCAAACTTATAAATTTTATTCAAACTTTTAAATTTTTTTTTAACTTCTCAATTTTCATTTTCAAAATCTCATTTTTTTAATTAAATTTCTCAATTTTTTTTCAAAATTTAAATCTCACTATCTTTCTATAAATCACAATTTTTTTTTTAAATCTATTTTTATCAAACTTATAAATTTTATTCATTCTCAAAATACTTCAATTTGCCATTTTCTTTCAATATTACAGTTCTTTTTACAGTTCTCAATTTAAATTCTGATTATTTTCAAAATCTTAATTTCTTCTAAATCTTAATTTTTCTTAAACTTCTCTACTTTTTTATCTCAAATTCAATTTTTTTTAAACTTCATTATTTGTTTTCGAAAAACATTGTTTAAACTATAATTCAAGTAAAAATCATTGATTTAAGTAGTATAATTTCGGAATTCCGACGGACCAGATTCGTCTCTAATTACAAGAAAGTCCATCGATTATTACAGTCATCGCAGTGTTTGTATGCAGTTTTGGATGGACCGTCGGAACATTTTCATTTACGACGAATTACATCCGTTGTAAAATTTACGACGAATGTATTTACGACGGATCTAATTCGTCGTTAATTTACGATTACCGACGAATTATGGTCCGTCGTAAAATTCCGTCGATTACCAACCAGCTAAAGCGGGACTTCTAACGCCCAGCGACGGACTGTTTTGGTAATTACGACGAATAAAGTTCGTCGTTAAAATTAACGACGAATTATATCCGTCGTTAAACTAATAATGTTTGTGTCGTTCTTTTGCTGTTTTGGCGTAGTGCACACTGCTTGATCTTCATATCAAGCTTAGACCTCTCGTCCTTTGGTACGTGAACGGATGCCTTACATCCAAATACCTTGAGATAATTGTACGAAGAATCACGTCCAGTCCACACCCTCTCAAGTACTTCTCTATTCAAATGAGCTAATGGAGACCTATTTATCAAATACACTACTGTGTGCATTGTTTCGCCCCAAAACATCTTGGGCAACTTCGCATAGGATAACATGCATCTGATTCTCTATACAATATTTATACGCTCAGATACACCATTGTGCTGGGGGGTCTTGGGTACCGTCTGTTCATGCCGTATACCTAAGGACTTACAATACTCATGTAAGTCACCAATGTATTCCCCTCCATTGTCAGTGCGGATGCACTTTAATGATCTACCTGTCTCCCTCTCAACCATGGCATGAAATATTTTAAATACACCAAAGACCTCGTCCTTGGACTTTAAAATATAAACCCAAACCCCCATAAATGCATCATTTATAAATGTGATAAAATACAATGCCCCACCCAAGATTTGTGTCCTCATAGGATCACAAACATCAGAATAAACCAAATCTAATGGATGCACTTTCTTAACATGAGAAGCAGTTTTTACAAATGAAACTCTATTTTGTTTCCTTGATAAACAATCAATACAGGTTTTAAGAGGTGTACCTGCCAACTCTAGAAGGAGGTGCTTCTTTGCTAATAGCTGAAGCCCTTTCGCTCATGTGGCCGAGCCGTCTGTGCCACATGTCTATCACTAAATCTTTCGCTGCGTTCAACTCACCCTTGCATATACTAACACATGTCTTGTATAAGGTGCAACACATCTTCCCTCTTTTTGTGATTTTCGAACCCTTAATGAGCTTTCAGTGCCCACCAACAAACCGACTCTCATAGCCGGCTACATCCAACCTTCCCGTCGACATCAAGTTGAGGTGAAGATCTAGAATATGTCTCACATCTTTTAGAACCAATGTACAACCTACATCGGTCCTCACACAAATATCACCAACTCTCACAATTTAGGACACTCCAGAGTTCCTCATCTTCACTGTACCATAAATGCCTTGCTTGTAGCTTGTGAAAAAATTCCTTCGTGGAGTTGCATGCATAAAACGACGCTCCCGAATCGATTACCCAATCGGTGTCCTGATTCGCAGCCGTGAGACAAACATTATGATCTACTGAGAGAATGATCACAATGTCGCCATCTGAAGCGACCGCAGTAGAATCTGATTCATCACCTTTTTCCTTCCATTTTCCTTTCTAATCCTTTTTCTTGTGACATTCACTTTTGTAATGGCCATTCTTGCCACAATTCCAATATTTAACGTCTCTCCTGACATTAGACTTACCCCTGAATTTATCTCGGGCTTTCCCTCCCTTCTTGTTCTTTCCTCTCCCCTGATCCTGTGTCACAAGGGCCTCTTGCTGAGTAGACCCTTGAGACTTTCTCCTTGTCTCCTCATTAAAGAGACAACCTGTTACCTGTTCCATGGACATCTTTCCGTCTGGCGTGGAGTTACTTAGAGACACCACCAATGTATTCCAACTATCAGGCAATGAGCTAAGCAATAGCAAAGTCTGTAGTTCATCGTACAGGACTATCTTCATAGCGGAGAGTTGGTTCACAATATTGCTGACTTCATTCATGTGCTCCGCCACAGAACCATTATCCTTGAACTTGAGATTTACAAGTCTTTTAATTAGGAATATCTTATTACCAACTGTCTTCCTCTCATACACCCTTATAATTTCTGCCATATGCTAGCGGTTGAGGTCTTTGTAGACACATGGTGGAATACCGAATCATCCAACCATTGTCTAATGAACCCCACCGCCTTCTGGTCCAACTTCTTCCAATCGTCATCTAACATATCCTTCGTCTTCGTTGATACGCCTAAAATTGGAGCATATAAGTCTTTGCAATAAAACAAGTCTTCCATCTAAGCCTTCCATATGGTCCAGTTGGATCCATTGAGACTAATCATCATTGATGAGTCACTTTCCATAATTCAGAACCGATCCCACTTCCTATTCAATCAACTTGAACTCTCTGATACCACTTTTGTTGGGTGCGTTTCACAAAACCTTAGGATCTCGCCCCCCAAACTACTAGAATTATGGGTTATAATAAAGTACGAAATTAAATCAAATCAACAACTACATGACGCAAGAGATTTTTACGTGGAAAAACCCTCAAAGAGGTAAAAACCACGGGACCTCGTCCAGATCAACAATTCACTATGAAGTAGAACTGTTACAACCTCGATTACAAGCACACACCGCTTGGATCAAACCTTCTTCACCCACGCAGGGATGGATAACAATAAAAGGACTAGAAATTGAGAAATCTCACCCGACCATGAGGACGTTGAAAAGCCGAGACGTCGTTGCACTGTTAATTACCTTCGCGAGCAAAGCCTCCTCTACCAACAAGCTTCCTCTCCCTCTTTCTCTTCCTCTCTTTCTCTTTTTTTCTCTCTCTCACCTTGGACGTGTAGAATACTTGATGGGATTATATAATCCCATATTAGAACTCCATATATAGAGATTAGCAAGAGTCTTAACCCAATTTGGAAACTGCAGTAGCAGTCCGCGCACACCTCTGGCCGGCCGGGCAAAAAGCCTTCGGCTGGTCAGATGCACCAAAAATTGTCCAAAGAGTTCGCTGTGTTAAAACACACAGCCCGACCTGTCTGCCGACCGGCCGGTCAGGACCACTGGCAGGTTAGACCACCAGTCGACCTTCACAAAAACTGTCCAGTGAAAATGACGTTTCCAGCCACTTTGTCCGACCAGCCGGCCACGGGGCATCGGCTGGTCGGACCTCAATCTGACCCACTCTCTCCTCTGTTTAAATGAGGAGGAAAACTCCAACAGTAACGTGCTAGCTTTAGAAATTCCAGTTACTCTGAAATATTGTGTATAATGTGCTTGGGTTATTATTGTAGGGGGTTAGTTTGAAATCCTATGTTACTTCCTCTCGACAAACCAGACATATTTACGCTAGGCAAAGTTCAAATTTTCTAGATATCTTTATTGATGCACTTTATTTCGCTAATTTGTCCACCTAGTTTTTCATTCGTTTTTCTGATTTTTCAAATTGTGGGGGATTGTTAGTTTAAAATGATTTAAAAATTAGATTTGAAAAATCTTGAAATTTTGATTTTTTGCTTTTGTTAACTCACTTTTCTTAATTGGGTTTAGTTTAGTCCCACATTGGAAAGTTGTCTGGAAAATTAAATTCTTTATATTGGAAAGTAAGGGTATGCCATGGGAGCAACCTCCCTCGCGCTCGCACCGCGGCCGTGGATGTAACATGGCGAGGCGCGATGTGGTATGGTGTGATGTGGTCTGTCTTTGATCGGACACATTTGATTTTCTCTACACATGTTTTGTCCTTTTCTTCATGAAAGGACAAAAGTATAGCTGCCCACCTACTTATTTATTATAGATGCGTAGGTGCCGTCATGCATTTATTACAGTAGCCGCATGCACCTCAAGTCCCAACGGTTGCTTGCTTTGCCTTTATAAAGACATTTTTTATGCTCTAAAAACAATCCAAGAAATCTGTCTTCTCCTCTAGTTTTCTTTGCAACTCTCTTATGGGCAAGTTAGTTTGAGTTTCTTGAGTTTGTTTTGCTGTGATCAAGAGTGAACTGGATCTAAGCCGTCCATCTCATGGAGGAGAGCTATTGTATCCTAGGGGCAAACTTGTTGGGACCCGATGCATTAAAATTGTCTTCCTGTGTGGGCAAATCTGTCTTTAAGAGAGTGACTGTAATGTGCCTCAGCTCTCCAATCTTTTTTGTTCTTTTCTGGTTTATTATTTTCGATTTCTATTGTATCTCTAATTAAGAAGATTTATTGGACATATCCATCCATAATGAGGGCCATCAGATCAATGGCTTGGATAAAAGGACCACATGCCATACATGAACAAACTCGGTGCATATAAACAGGAGCTCGAGCTCAAGTTATGGAGCTTTTGGACGAAGATTAAACATAACAGGCTCCCAATGCTCGGATTCTATCATGAATCTTTTTCGTTGGAAATGTGGATCCCATCATTTCTACCATCCATTTGTCGATCAACAAATGAACACTTTTGATTACCACAAATGTGAAAATATGGTCCCATCATTTCCACCATCCATTTGTCAGTCAACAAATGAACTCTCTTGAATGAGAAGCAGGTACAGAAAAGGAAAAAGAAATACACCTGGTACGAGGTCCCACCTGCATTCGATGATGGAGCTTGGAGTTGTTGTATTTAAGTTTGAAAAACACCAACTCAATTTGAATTTCATTGGGGATCAAGTTGAGCAAATTCAGGTTGGATTTGGTCAAGTTAGGAATACTTAACAGTTATTTGGGTTGGGTTGGGTCCAAAGGACTTTGAATACTTTTGGTTGGAATTCAGGTCCAGTTTCAAGTTGGATTCTCTTGAGATCAAGTTGGGCTTGGGTTGACCCTCAGCCCCACCTAATGTGTCACCAATGGAAACCGACCTATTGTCTTATTTATTACCTTAAGAAATTATGCATATACAATTACTTTAACAGTTGTTACTATAAATATCATTAACTCATTAACATTTGTTACTATAAATATTATTAACTTATATATTAAATACCGACTTGAATCCTATCGGCTCAACCAACTGAACATCAGTAAGTTGTTAGTTTAATAGGTACCAATGGTTGGGATGAATTTGAGATACATGCGTGGATCGTAAGTTACTTTAGATAAGCTACTTATGCCATAAGTATGTGGGTTAACCAACATGCTTATAACCAAAAAGTAGGAAAGCATGTTTGGTTCCCAATATCACAAGTAATTATCCATCAAGTTTGTTTGGTCCTCCTCACATCCACCATCCATCATGTAGGGCCAACCTTTGATGTGCACCATTCATTGTGTGGGCCCCACCTTTGATGTGGGTCATCCATCATACGGGGCCCACCTTGAATGTGGGTCATTCAACATTATGGCCTGACCTTTAATGTGCGCCATTCATTATGTAGGGCCCACTTTTGATGTTGGTCATCCATCAAGTGGGGTCCACCATCAATGTTAGTTTCCATCATGTGGGGCCCACCTTCAATATCCACCACACATCATGTGGATCTCACCTTTGATTTGGATTGTCCATCATGTGGGCCCCACCTTTGATGTGGGTCATCCATCATGCAGGCCTGCCTTTGACATGGGCCACTCATCATTAGGGCTAACCTTTGATGTGGATTGTCCATCATGTGGGGCCCACCATTATTAGTTGCCCATCACGTGATGCCCACTTTTGATCTGGCTCGTCCATTATATGGGTCCCACCTTCCATGTGGGTTGCCCATTATGCAGGGCTCTCTTTGGATGTGGGTCACTCATCATTAGGGACCAACCTTTGATGTGGACCATCTATCATGTTGGGCCACTTCAATATAGACCATCCATCATGTGGGGCCCAGCTTCAGTATCCAATGCCCATCATGTGGAGCCCACCTTTGATGTGGATCGTCCATCATGTAGGCTCCCCCCTTTGAAGTGGGTCATCCATCATACCAGCCCGCTTTGGATGTGGGCTTTTTATCATTATGGGCCGACCTTTGATGTAGACCATCCATATGTGGATCCACATTAATATAGGGTCATCCATCATTTGTTGCCCACCTTTTATGTGAACCATCCACCATGTGAGCCCCAACTTCAATGTGGATGGTCCACCACATGTGGCCTCCTTGGATATAGACTGTGAGAGAGAGCGTCATTTAACATGGACTGTGAGAGTAGTAGAAAAGTCACAAGTTAAAAGGTTAAAAAAATTACCTATTAACTTAATCAGTAGCTTTTGGCACATAAGTTACTTTTATCATGATGTTTATAAAACTAACTTAAGTTAAAAAAGTAACTTAATTACTTTACATAAGTTAAAAAAGTATCTTATTTGGTGGTATCCAAACAAGCCTTTAAGTGATCCATTCCGCAAGGAGTTATTGAGAGACTTTTCCATTCAGTGGACCACCATAGGTTGAATCTTAATCAAATTGGACCAAATTTAGCTATCAGAACCTAGGTGATGTTCATTCCATAAGGGTATTTAACACTATTGGGCCAATATGCTCTTCACGTACTCATGTCATGGAATCGTAACAAGTGTGAACTTTCTAGAGATAAAGAAATTTAAGGGCTAAGGACTCAATTTTCGGATTATTACCTTTTGCACTTTTCTATTTTAAGGGTGCTTTAAAGGAGGAGGTGAAGAAGAATAATGTCATGTTTTTAGTACAACCATGCTAGCAACTTTTGGCGATTCAATTACATGATGTCTCCCAAACTCCATGTTCTAACTAATAGTAATCATGAAAAAGTAGACCCAATTTACATTTAGTATAGAGCCAACTAGACATGCGTTGATCACATGGAGATTTCGCACTAACTATTTTGTGCCACATTTTCTAGCACTCCAAATTCAATATTTTTCATGAAAGTATTTTCCTATAATGGTTAATTGTTGCTATGGTTTACCCTAATATCTATCAATCCTACTGATCAATTGTTGGTGATGGTCAACATAGATCTATGAATGAAAGGCTTGGACGATTCACATCAGCTGAAACGTTTATCGCAGGTCTTCTTCTATCAATACCCTTAAAAAGTTAGAAAAATTGAAACCCATGTACATGGGGTCATCCTCGTTGTTTTATTCAAGCCATTGATCTAATGGAAACCAGCATGGATGAAAGGCCCAAAGATTTCTTCTCAATTGATCTACTCTTAACCATTTTTATTGTCTCGTGCAAATATAGGGTCACAAAGAAATCCACATTCAATGGAGAAAAAACAAAAAAACAAAAAAAAATTTGATGTTTAAGATTTCTAATTGGGGAGATTTTTTGGCATGTCCCTCTTTGATAAGCTACTAGAGGCATAAGTAGCTTTTCTTAAGTAACTTACGATCCGAACGTCCCCTACTCCACTCGACTCGACTCAATATTTAATATTAAATAATATAATTTATTAGTATTTTTAAACAATCATATTGATAAAGTGTAAAATAATGAAATGATATGCAAATATTTAGTTCTTGGCTTGTTGGTTTGAGACATTGCTCTCTCTACTAGAGTTCTGGGGATGATTTGCTTCTTCTCATGTTGAGTCCAGTCGAGTCAGGCCATTGAAATGACTTGATGAGTCACTCCGAATCAAGTCATGATTACAACTGAGTTTCATGGTGACACTTGATGAGTCACTCCGAATCAAGTCATGATTACAACTGAGTTTCATGGTGACTCGGTTCAAAATATATTCAAGTCAAATTGACTTGCCTGAGTTAGAGTTGAGTTACTGCTGAGCTTAAAATTACGATCCAAATTGTCCATAAGGTCGCCCTGACTACATTGATGCTCTCCATCCAAAAATCAGATGGGTCAAATCTAGCAACAAACGTACAAGTTCTGTAGGCAAGTTATTTTGGCACTTTTTTTTTAAACAATTGCACACCTGATGAGTGTGTACCAAACTAATTCTTGGGTCCATATCAGCATAGGACCCATGATGGATGGATTGGAACTCTTAACAATGTGCCACACCACATGTGGTGCCGTGTACATGGCCCACCTTATACACAGCTATATGTAGTAACCCTCTTAAGAAATAAAGGTAAGAAGTTCATTTTCCTACCCATCACGCATTTAAAATGATTACTCTTCATGAACTTTGCATGAAAAATTAAAATAACAGCATTCAGCATTCTTTTGATGCATTTCACTGCTTGAAATTCTCTCCTCTCTAAAGCCTATAGCCTAATAATTTGAGAAGGAGAAAAAGAAAGAAAATGATAAATGTCTTCTTCCATGTACATTCTCAATTACCAAGGGCTTATTTGATAAACACCTAAAAATAGTAAGTTCGTCTCATTTTAGATAATCATAGTTATGTATTGAAGATCATGATTGATGGTTATCAAGATTATTTGTAACCATCACCGAAAGAAATATGATCTCTAATACATAGTCAGAATTAACAAAATGAGATCAGAACATTTTAGGACTCCAACGGGCCTTAAATTTTCTAATTTTGTTTAGTATATGCAAAGTAGGATTTAGTAAATGGCACCAAAACTGTAAATGCACCTAACAGCCTGATAGTGAATTTGAACAATTCAATTAGTAGAGCACCTCTTATATGAATCATTTTCCAAAATTATGTTGTTCACAGCAATGATTCGATCAATCATTCTTGAATAATCAAGAAAAGTGAAAAGCAATGGTCCCTATTAAAGTCTACTGATTAGATAGTTTCTTTTGTTAGAGGCTACAATTTTTAACGGGTTGCGTGCCCATGAGGAGGCCGATCAAATCATCTGTCACGATTCATCACAATCTACATTCTTAGTGGTATAGCAAATATGTCTTCATCTTCCTCATGTTTTTTATTATACCATTTTTTCTAATGCAATTTTACAGGTTTACATTTGGAAAAGATTGAGATATTGGGGTAAACTAAGATTGTATGTATCGAGTTTAGATATAAAAACTTGAGTTTTTTTCTCTACTTAATAGAAATTAAAATATATTTTCTATAGACAATTTCATGACAAGAGCATCAAACGGCTGTGCCTGCAGGATATGTGGTTCAGCTCATCATACACATGTGCCACATTGTGTTTTACACAATCTGTAGGCATGGAAATTATGTGCCTTCATGGCCAGGTAATTTGTTCTTGTTATTATAAATACTGATTTAAGTTACTATAACCCCCTCATTAAAAACACTATCGACGTACTGAAAAGAAAAAAAAAAAGAAAAAAGAAAAAAGAAAAAAAAGTTACCATGAGGGATATATATATATATATATATATATATACACGGTAGGCACCCAGAGTTTACCAACCTCAGTGACCGGCTCCTATGAGTTCCCACCCTGGGGTTGGGGTTAGGCTGCTGCACCATGCAGGCACCGTGGGCTACCTCAGCCCGACCCCGAGAACTCAGTAGGCTCGCTGCTAACAGAGACTAGGAACAACTATGCTGCCCCCACCTGCTAACAGCACCATACACACGCGGCTGATGTACGTATGTGGCCCTCGCGTCGATCTTACCTCCGCTACCTGCCCGTGCACGGGTTGACTCACAAGAAATGCAGCTAGCTCGCCAACCAACTGTTCATGTTTGATATATATATATATATATATATATATATATATATATATATATATATATTATATATATATATATATATATATATATATATATCTCCAAAGAGGTAACTATCGTACTTCCTAATATTTATTAAGTATAATTCTTTTATAAAAGAATTACATATATGTATATTATATAGTGGACAATGTCCAAAATCCTTCCATCAAGTAAGAGAGAAGAAAGAAAAAAAAAAAAAAACTCACATTTTAGCCTCCC
This sequence comes from Liriodendron chinense, assembly GCA_003013855.2. Taxonomy (NCBI): domain Eukaryota; kingdom Viridiplantae; phylum Streptophyta; class Magnoliopsida; order Magnoliales; family Magnoliaceae; genus Liriodendron; species Liriodendron chinense. The sequence goes on along the minus strand of PVNU02003899.1, from coordinate 356 downwards.
TTGTACACCATACATTACCTCATGGTTAGTCTGGATTTTACAGGATTTTTTGAAGGTCGTGGCTAGACGCTGTAAAGTTCCAGCTCAAGAGACTCACAGTAAGATACTCTATATTTAACCATAAAGTTTCAGCTCAAAACTCCTTAAAAATCAATTAAAATCACTAAATTCAAATTAAAAAATTATCTTTGTTGTTTCATGATAATATTTTTTACCCTGGGCTTGTTGGGATGGGCATATGTATTGTTTAGTAAATATAGTAATTATTAACTTAATCCTACAATTGGATAGAAGCCGTCAAACATAGGCGTTTGAGCCTCAAAAACTAAGCCGTCACATCACATTATCGGACCACC
>PVNU02003898.1:0-46876 GCA_003013855.2 Liriodendron chinense | reverse complement strand
TATTTTGTGAAAGGTCGGGCGCCCAGCGGTTAAAGTGGTTGGGCGCCCGATAATACACTGTTTTATGTTTTTTGTTGCTGGACCTATTTTGTAATGGCCAGGCGGCCGACCCAATTATAACTGGGCGCCCAATCGACCACGGACTTAAAGTGCGGGTTTCCTATTTTGTGTTCTAATTGTGGGGTTTACTATTTAAATGGGTGTAAATCGGGATTAGGATAGGGGATTAGGGTTTCTATACGTCCAAGGTGAGAAAGAGGCTAGAGGATTAGCAAAAGGGCCATCTCTGTACATGGAAGCATAGGAGAAAGTAAGTGCATTGCTTGTAACTTCTTCATTCTTCTTCATAGTGTAGTTTTGCACCGTGGTTTTTTACTCTTGTTGGAGTTTTTCCACGTAAATTTCTGTCTTGTGCATTGTTGGTTTGTGTGATTCCTCTTCTAGTTATTATTTTTTCTTGTTTATCGTTTGTGGGTGAGACCGGAGATTGGATCTTGGTTCACCGGTGTTGTTGGCATGCTGCGCAACAACTGGTATCAGAGTTATTGGTTTAGTTCAAGTGGTAGCGATGACGAAAGAAGGAAAAACTAGAATTGAGAAGTTTGATGGTTCAAACTTTGCCTTCTGGAAGATGCAGATGGATGATTATTTGTATCAGAAGGACCTCTACATTCCTCTAGGAGGAAAAGACAAGAAACTAGAGACGATGACAGATGATGAATGGGCTTTAGCGGATCGGAAGGCTTTAGGAACGATCCAACTCCCTTTGTCTAAGAGTGTCGCCTTCAATATATTTAAATTAAAGACCACAAAAGAATTAATGCAGGCTTTGGCTATGATGTATGAGAAACCCTCGGTATCCAATAAGGTTCATCTTATGAAATGGCTATTCAACATGAAGATGTCAGATGGTGGGGGCGTGGCTGAACATCTAAACGAGTTCAATACAGTCACCAGCTAATTGAAATCCGTTGGCATTACTTTTAATGATGAGGTTAGGGCACTATTGATCTTGTCTAGTTTGTCAGACTGTTGAGATGGTTTGGTGATTGCCGTGAACAATTCATCAGGGTTTACGAAGTTGAAATTCGATGATGTGGCCGGTCTAATTCTCAGTGAAGAATCTAGAAGGAAGGCATCGGGAGTTTCAGGGGATTCCGGGAATGCTCTAAATGTTGAAGAAAAAGGAAGATCTTCAAACAAAGGTAGCAATAAACATGGGCGTTCTAAGTCGAGGAATAAGTCCAAGGGACCGAAAGATAAGGACGGGTGTTGACATTACGGGAAGAAGGGGCACATGAAGCGTAATTGCAGGGCGCTTAAGAAACAAAAAGGAAGTTCTCAAGGTGGGAAGGATTCAGTGAATCTATCTAAGGAAAGTGACACAAAGGCATTGATCTTGCCTCTTGATGCGCGTAATGAGTCTTGGGTTATAGACTCGGGTGCTTCGTTTCATGCCACTTCGTCAAAAGAAATTCTTCGTGACTATGTTTCAGGTGACTTCGGAAGAGTCTACTTAGGTGATGATGAACCATGCAGTATTATTGACAAGGGTCTAAGTCAGAAAGATGGAACGGTCTTGAAGTTGAGGGATGCCAAACATGTACCAAGTTTGAGACGGAATTTGATCTCAGTTTGGGCAGTTGGCTGATACCGGATATGTGACGACATTCACGAGCGATGCATGGAAAGTCACAAAAGATGCCTTGGTAATATCTTGAGGCAAGAAGGAAGGTACCTTATATGTGACTTCTTGATCGTACAGTTCACTCGCAGTCGCATCAACTGGAGTTAATGGGCAATTATAGCATCAGAGGTTGGGACATATGAGTGAAAAGGGGATGAAAGTGCTATTGTTAAAGGGGAAGCTACCAGGGTTGAAGGCAATCGATCTGAAATTCTGCAAGGACTGCGTGTATAGCAAGCAGAAGAGCATAAGTTTCAAGAAGTCAGGACGCGCTCCAAAGACACATCTGTTGGAGCTTGTACAAACTGAAGTGTGGGGACTGGCACATGTATTATCTCTTGGTGGTTCACGTTATTTTGTTTCTTTCATTAATGATGTTAGTAGAAAACTGTGGGTTTACTTCTTAAAGCACAAGTCTGATATATTTGATGTATTTAAGAAGTGAAAAGTTATGGTAGAAAATGAGACCGGTAAAACTGTGAAGTGTCTCAGATTGGATAATGGGGAAGAGTATTGTGATAAGAGGCTTGAGGAGTACTGTGCAGTAAATGTGATCAAACACCAGAAAATGATTACAGGGACACCGCAACAAAACGGTGTGGCTGAGCGCATTAACAGGACCATCCTTGAGTGCGCTAGGAGCATGAGGTTACATGCAGGGTTGCCCAAGACGTTTTGGGCAGATGCTGTGAATACTGTCGTATATCTCATCAATAGAAGTCCCTCAGCACCATTGGATGATGGGCTACCAGAAGAAACGTGGACTGGAGAAGAGGTGAACCTTACACATCTCAGAGTGTTTGGTTGCACTTCTTATGTTCACATTGATGCAGAGTACAGAAACAAGCTAGATGCAAAGTCCAGGAGGTGCACTCTTATAGGCTACGGGCAGAATGATTTTGGCTACCGGTTTTGGGATACCGAGAACCGAAAAATCATCAGAAGTAAGGACGTAGTCTTTAATGAAAAAGTGATGCATAAGGACAGTGTGCAGAAAAAGCAGAACAAGGCCGATAAGAAGAAATTTGTAGAGTTGGAAGAGTTATCGGACACAGGTGTTACAGTGCCACAGGATGAGCATGCACAGGAGCATGATGAGGCAGAGCCGCAGACACTGGTTGTGAGGAGGTTTACTCGGGAGAGGAGACCCAAGGTCTGATACTCACCCTCCTTACATTATCTACTGCTGACAGATAATGTTGAGCTAGTGTTTTGAAGAGGCGTTACGGTCAGATATATGGGTTAAGTGGGAGCAAGCCATGGTAGATGAGATGGACTCTCTTGAGTCTAATTGTACGTGGGAGCTAGTTACTCTACCCAAGGGTAAGAAAGCTCTTCATAACAAGTAAGTTTACAGACTGAAGGAGGAACACGATGGTTCGAAACGGTACAAGGCTAGACTGGTTGTGAAAGGGTTCCAACAAAAAGCAGGTATCGATTTCACATAAATATTTTCACTTGTAGTGAAGATGTCTATGATTCGCATGGTTTTGAGTATAGTGGCTGCAGAAGACTTACATCTAAAGCAGCTAGATGTTAAGACAGCCTTTCTTCATGGAGACCTTGAAGAAGAGATATACATGCATTAGCCGACATGATACGTGGCACCAGGAAAGGAGAACAAGGTGTGTAGACTGAAGAAGAGTCTATATGGCCTGAAGCAGGCCCCCAGGCAGTGGTACAAGAAGTTCGACAGTTTCATGTCGGAAAACGGGTACAGGAGATGTCATGCAGACTGTTGAGCTCATAATTGTGCATATTCTAACCCCAATTCATCACTCATTATGCATGATATACATGTTTATCGGACCAACTTAATACATGATTTGTGATTGTAGGAAGAAGATGGAGAGTTCATCATTTGAAGGCTAAATGAGGCTTCTTACAAGTATTGAAGACTATAGGATGAAGCATGAAGAAGGATTAAAGAAGGACAAGCAAGGAGAGAAGAGAAAAGAAGGAAAGAAAGAAAGAAAGAATGAAGAAAAGTCGGCCGACCGGTCGGCCAAGCTAGCCTGACCGGTCAAGACCGGTCAACCACCAATTTATGTATGTTGAAGACCAAACGGGAGAAGTATACACAGGCCCGACCGGTCATGACCGGTCGGGCATAGTTGCTGAATTATTCAAGAACGCAGCCGACCGGTCAAGACCGGTCGGCCATTGCTGCTGTACCAAAAGAAGTTGTGGACTGCCCAGCCCGACCGGTCATGACCGGTCGGGCATTGCTGCTGGATTGATAGGGAAGTTCATCCGACCGGTCCAGACCGGTCGGCCATGTGTAACTGCCACTTTCTATTTCAGAAACTCCGGGTTTTACTGCGCAATTGTGAAAGTTTACGCAATTTTCTGGATCTTTCTTGCGTATTGGACTCCTCCAAGCTATAAAAGGACTTCATATCTTCATACCAGAGGGCTACGACGTGGGGATTGCTGAGGAGACGGATTCTACTTCAGATTTCCTGTTTTAGTAGTTTTTCTATGTTTTTAGAGACTTTTAGTTCAAGGATGTTAGAGATGAACTAAACCCTCTTAGCTCTAGCTAAGAGGGGAAGCTTTTGATTCGTTTTTGATGGATTAATGCAACCTAGGTTTCCTTTTATGCTTTAATGAATGAATTTTAGTTAAATTTGAGTTTGATTCAAATACTAGTTTTGGTTTTACTTTGATCTCTTGATGACTCCGGGCTCATGTGATTCTTAGTGATTCCAGCATAGTATCTTAGCTTTTGAGCATTGTTTATGCTTGTGTAATGCATTGATCTACCATCGACTCCGGGCATGGTAGACGCTTTGATTGCCTTGTATGCAATGGCCTGTTCTTCATGTGGGAACTCATGTAACTGAAATTCTTATCTTTTGTAGTAATCTGGAATTGCTGTTTATCGATTGATTTTGATTTAATTAGAGTTCAAATCATGAGTTGTAATCAAGTCTAGTGACAGGACTTGGTGTAGGCTATGGTTATGAATCTCAACTAGGTTGGAAAGAGGCTTGGCCTATACAATTGAGTGTGCCCAAGGCCTGAGCTTGGAAGTGGGAATCAAATCAGTTAATAAGCACCTATTTCAGATAATTGTGATTAATTGCTCTATATTCCGATCAGATAGAGATGGAAATCTGATTCTGATTGAGTTATATGAGACCTAGTTGTGTTGATGCATTGAAACATATCAAGAGTGGATCCTTAGTGCTCTAGTGACTTTTTAGATTGAATTTACCTTAACCATTCACTGTTTAAACTCAAATCACTATTTGTTTAGCTTTAGTTCTTAATATAGTCTTAATTACTAGTTGTTTTAGTTAACTTCTGAAGATACCCATACATAAATCTCTGTGGAAACGATACTCGGTCTTTTCCGAATTATTACTACTTCGCAACCCTACACTTGGGGAGTGAACACAGACCACTGTTGCTACTTGAAGAAGTTTAATATGTCGTACATCATTCTTCTTCTGTATGTTGATGATATGCTTGTGGCCGGATTAAGCATGAAGGACATCTCAGATCTCAAAAGACAACTGTCTAGAGAGTTTTCCATGAAGGATTTAGGATCCGCAAAACAAATTCTAGGCATGAGGATAAAACGTGACAGGAAAAACAAGAAGCTAATTTTGTCATAGGCAGAATACATAGTCAAGGTACTTCATCGATTCAGCATGGGAGGTGGTAAGCTGGTTAGCACTCCATTAGCCAACCACTTCAAGCTTTCTAAGGAGCAAGGCGCTAAGATGTAGGAGGAACGAGACTACATGGCTAAAGTCCTTTATGCGTCAACTATAGGGAGCCTCATGTATGTTATGGTTAGCACGAGGGCAGATATTGCTCAAGTAGTGGGAGTTGTTAGCAGGTATATGAACAACTCCGGGAAGGAACATTGGGAAGCTGTGAAGTGGATCCTCAGATACCTGGTAGGTACTATAGATATATGGCTGTGTTATGGAGGATCAGAAATCAAGCTATAAAGCTACGTCGACTTAGATTTGGCAGAGGATATCGATAGCAGAAGGAGCACTACGGGGTATGTCTTTACCCGGGGTAGTGCTGCAGTTAGTTGGATCTCTCAGTTACAGAAGATAGTATCCATCAGTATAACAGAAGCAGAATATGTTGTAGCTACAGCAACATGCAAGGAGATGGTGTGCATGCAAAGTTTTATGGAAGAGTTAGGGAAGAAGCAAGCAGATTGCAAGCTGTACAGTGACAGTCAGAGTGCAATACACTTGGCTAAGAATTCAACATTTCATTTGAGGACCAAGCATATTAACATCAGATATCACTTCATACGTTCGTTACTGGAAGATGGATCGATTGCTTTGGAGAAGATTCATACAAGTGAGAATCTTGCAGATATGTTGACCAAGGCGGTCAGACAAGAGAAGTTGAAGCTCTGTTAAGCTTTGATTGGTCTTCAGGCTTGAAGACTAAGAGATGGTGCACTCTGGGTGTAGAAGACGAAGAATCATGTGGTGATGTCTCCAAGTGGGAGATTGTTGAGTGTGGAGACAGATTCACACAAGTCAATGGTCGGGCGCCTGGATGGTCTGATGATCGAGCGCCCGATATTTATGATATTTGAGCATCAGCCGCTGGATTGTTTTATGAACGGCCGGGCGCCCGGCGGTCAAAGTGGTCGGGTGCCCAATAATATACTGTTTTATGTTTTTTTTTGCTGGACGTATTTTATAATGGCCGGGCGCTCGATCGGCCGCGGACTTAAAGTGTGGGTTTCCTATTTTGTGTTCTAATTGCGGGGTTTACTATATAAAGGGGTGTAAATCGGGATTAGGATAGGGGATTAGAGCTTCTATACGTCCAAGGTGAGAAAGAGGCGAGATGATTAGCAAAATGGTCATCTATGTCCATGGGAGCATAGGAAAAGGTAAGTGTATTGCTTGTAACTTCGTTCTTCTTTATAGTGGAGTTTTGCACCGTGGTTTTTTTTTTTTTTTTTTTTTTTTTTATCTTTGTTGGGTTTTTCCACGTAAATTTCTGTCTTGTGGATTCTTGGTTTGTGTGATTTCTCTTCTAGTTATTTTTTTTTTCTTATTTATCATTTGTGGGTGAAATCGGAGATTGGATCTCGATTAACTGGCGTTGTTGGTGTGCTGCGCAGCAGTCGCGCCATTGGTGGACAAACAATGTTGGTTGAAATGAGGAGTGCCGATTGTTCCAGTTCTCAAGTGTTCCACAAGCAAGGTTATCCATGGGAACAGAGACACGTGTGCACTGGCGGAGTATAAATCATCGCTGTGCATGTACGCAAGCGCTGCACACCTGTGCACTGGCGGAGTATAAATCATCGCCGTGCATGTACGCAAGCGCTGCACACGTGGCAAGAACTTAGACTAATCCAGTCCGTTCAAATGGTGGGACAGGTTAGCCTAAAATGAGAGAATCCAAAGTCAGCTGAGAGAATCTGTTTACGTGTCTGGTTGGTGGACCACAAAACGTAGAATTGAAATGACAAGCAGCCGACTGACGAAATTTCAAGCGTTCACCGCGTGGGGCCCACAGATGGACGGTCTCACCGTTCGTCACATGCCCGAAAAGTGGGTTCGCGTGTGAATGCAGAAAAAGAAAAGCAGAGGAAGAACGCCGAGTACTGTAGTAAAATCCAAGCCGTTACTGAGGTTGGATGCACTGCCGATATGTCGCATCTCCCCACTACCCACACGTGCACCACTTGCAAGAGAAAAGATAAACTGTCGGGAGGGAAAACGGGCAAACCGTCCGTATCACAGACACATGTGGCTCTCTGGTCCGAGGCTGATATCTGTCCAACCAATGCTTCTACTCCGACCATACATGATCAACGGCTCAGATCTTTCCCGTGAGAGAGCAGAGATGAAACTCAAAGCTGAATAAGCGAGATTAAGAGAGTAATCAAGATTATAATTTCATTAGAGAAGATAATTGAGGTTTACAGGCGCACCCGAAATCTCGCGTCGTTATAGAAAGGACATTGGTAAGATGACATGTTACATGTTCGCATGGCACGTAAACACGGTGACGTGCAATTCATGTCTGAGATTGTTTATGATGGAATCAAATCCAGTTTTGGTGGGCCCAATATTCTCAATGTCATGGTGGGCTTTTAATAGATCGTAGAGCATTAAGACAACTGTCATGAAGTGCCTTATTCCAACGTCAGATGTTACACGTATACAGACTATTCATTATGTAGGCCACACTGTGGACGTGCCACGTACCAAAAATCTAGGTATTGAACTCATCAAGTGAATTTGGGTTGTTGGGCTTTTTCTAACCACCTATTTTTCTTGATTACATCCAATCTGTCATATGAATGGATCAGGAATATTTGATTCAGTTAATATTGGCGATTTACCCCACTTCATGAATGGCTCAAATCTTTTCCACGTGTGTCATCCATATGTGGGAATCAGGAATGGGAAGGCATGTGGTTGTCTCGTGTAGATCTCACATGTGCTTAGGCCAGATGGTCACAAAAACAGCAGACGGCCAGCTGCATGAAACCATGGCTTGATTCAAAGGATATGAGGCCCACCTAATTCAACGGCTGTATTAAACCATATGGTGGCCGTAAGTTAGATTTAGGGAATGTATACAACTGGCTGAAGCCGCTCATTCCACAGATGACTGAGAATACTGAGAACATGTGGACGTGAACTGAAATTGTTAGGTAAAAATGCATATGGGCTGTCTTAGAATCTGAAACACTATCCTGACCATCTGATCAATAAGCTTTTCTCAGACTAAATGTGAGCCGTTGTTGATTTTTTACTTTTTTAAGGTCTACATGTATGCCCCTGATTAAAGGGTTAGGATAGTCGATGTTACATGTATACAGGTCATTCATTGTGTAGGCACACTGTGAACGTGCCACGTACCAAAAATCTAGGACTGATCGAGTGAATTTGGGTTGTTGGGCTTTTTCTAAGCACCTATTTTTCTTTTCTACATCCAATCTGTCGGATGAATGGATGAGGAATATTTGTTCCAGTTAATATTGGTGATCTGCCCCACTTCATGAATGGCTCAAATCTCTTACACGTGTGTCATCCATATGTGGGAAACAGGAATGGGAAGGCATGCAGTTTTCTCGTGTACATCTCACATGTGCTAGGCCAGATGGTCACAAAAACAGCAGGTGGCCTGCATGAAACCATGGCTTGATTGAAAGGATATGAGGCCCACCTAATTCAAGGGTTGTATTAAACCATATGGTGACCCTAAGTTACGACTTAGGGAATGTATACAACTGGCTGAAGCCGCTCATTCCATAAATGATTGAGAATACTGAGAACATGTGAATCTTACGTGAACTGGAATTGTTATGTAAAGATGGTATACGGGCTGTCTTAGAATCTGAAACACTATCCTGACCATCTGATCAATAAGCTTTTCTCATACTAAATATGAGCCGTTGTTGATTTCTTTTTTTTTTTTAAGTTCCATATGTATGCCCCTGATTACAGGGTTAGGATCGATGGTTAGGAAAAATGATATTTTAGGTCTATTAACTTAATGATTAGATTTGATAAATCAAGGGTTGAGATTGTCATACACTAAAGGTCAAGATTGTTATTCACTAAGGGTCGAGATTGTCAATATGTGAAGAAGGGTCGAGATTGTCATCCACTAAAGGTAGGGATTGTCATCCACTAAAGGTTGAGATTGGCAATGTGTGAAGAATGATCAGGATTCTCATCCACCAAGGGTCGGGATTGCCATACACGATTGGCAATGTGTGAAGAATAGTCGAGATTGTCATCCACTAAGGGTCGGGATTGTTATCCATGAAGGGTCGAGATTAAAAATGTGTAAAGAAGGTCAAGATTGTCATCTACTAAGGGTTGATCCGCTCTGTCCATTCTCTCTAAAATTTGAAGAAATGTAACTATCTAGAAGATAACCGAAAACTTACGATTAGGTTACCGACAACATAATAAAAAAGAATGTATTGTTATAGAAATCGTTTAGCCTTTTCCATCATTGTGGGCGACCAGTACCTTAAAATACAGTGAATCCAACACAAAATCAACAAAAACCTAGGCTATGAATGAATTGGATCTATCATTAGATGGTCCATTTAATCAAATGGACACAACTTTTGCATCCGGAAAGGTAACATCTTAACTTTTACAAAACCTTTTGATCTTTTGGTCCAAAGTTGTAACTAATTGAAATGGTATATACTACATTCTGTGATGCCCACAGTGATGTTTATATGTCATCCAACCAGTTCATAGTAATAAAGATACAGGGTGAAAGGAAAAAAAAAACAAAAACAAATATCATATTTATCCAAATGGTTTGGGGTCAATAATAAATTTTCAATGGTTTAGGACAAATCACCCTCTTTTGTGGTGTGATCCACTTCATGTACTAAAATTTTCCATTATGTATTATAATTACCTCTTGAAAGGGAAGAAAGGTATGGATATTAATCCGCGCCAGCTTCTTCTCATTGAGGAGTTACGTATCAAATCTATTGACGATGATGGATACCAAATTGGACAAAAAGGAGTCATGGCTCTTCCTCATTGGCCGCACCACAATAGTAGTCTGGCGGGCGACCTTATTTGTTGGAACCCGATCCTAAATACCTACCCACATGTGACATGTCTCATTCTGATTTAAGTGGGTTCCATCCTTCCCAACGAAAAAGGGATTTGGAGTTAGGACAGACTCCAATCATCTACAGCACCTAACACATGTTTTATGCTGACTGTAGAACACCTGAACTTGCAACGCCCACTATATTGAATGTGTAAAATCCACTCAGTCCATCAGGTACAACTCTCATCCTAGGACCGGCGGCCAAAAATAAAAAAAAAATTAAAACATAAGAAATAAATAATATGATATAAATTTAGAAGAATTTAGAGGTAGATACCCTAAAGCCAAGTGTGGCCCAACATAATTTTTGTGAGAAATCCAACTTGTCTATCGTTTTGCTAGCAAATGTTAGGATACTAGCTCAAAAGTAAGGCATATCCAAAACTCAAATGAGTCCGGATCCTCTGTTATTACTGAGCAAAGAACCTCTGCTACTGCCTCTGACACTGTCAGGCTGAGGTGGCCCAATCAAAGAGGTGAAAAGCAGGGTTTCTCTGCTTGATAATAGCAGAGGATCTGGATTCAACTCAAATAGGACACGTGGCAGGATAAAGTGGAGAGAGAAATGTCTATGGCTGAAACCTTCATGGAGTCTACCGTGATGTTTATATGCCATCCAAACTGTTCATAAGGTCTTTTAACTGTAAAGGCTAGAATATTAGCCTGATTTGAAACTTCTGTGGCCCCATGAATTTTTGTGAGAAATCCAACTTGTCCATCGTTTTGCTAGCTCATGTTAGGATACTAGCTCAAAAGTAAGGCATATCCAAAACTCAAATGAATCTGGATCCTCTGCTATTACCGAGCAGAGAACCTCTACTGCTGCCTCTTTGTGGCCTCTGACACTGTCAGGCTGAGGTGGCCCAATCAAAGAGGTGAAAAGCAGGATTTCTCTGCTTGGTAATAGTAGAGGATCTGGATTCAACTCAAATAGGACACATGACACGATAAAGTGGAGAGAGAAATGTCTATGGATGAAACCTTCATGGAGTCTACCATGATGTTTATATGCCATCCAGACTATTCATAAGGTCTTTCAATTGAAAAAGCTAGAATATTAGCATGATCTAAGACTTTTGTGGCCCCACGAATGTTTCAACCGCATATGTTCAATCCCTACTTTTTTTTTTTTTTTTTTTTATCGTTGGGCCTACTTGGGTTTTTTGTCAGCTTCAGTTTTGGGTTCATATTTTAACATGAGCTGAAAAAAACAGATGGATGGGCTGGGTTTCTTACAAACATTACAGTGAGCCCCACTTATCTTTGGGCCCGCAGGAATTGGGTCACCAGCAATCGGCATGGGATTTATTCAACATCTCGTACGGACGCGGCTTCAATGGATCCCTGACTGTGGGGTCTGCCTTGATGTATGTGCCTCAGGTCAGGATCCTCTATTGGATTTCAAGCAGGAAACCCTGTTTGGAGCCTTTTCATTGGTCCACATCATCACATAGGTCTGCAACCCTATCACATCCTCAATGCAACCTGGTCATACCTGAGTGCAACCTGGTCACATGACATCATGCAGTGTGATGTGGACCAATAAAAAGGCTCCAAGTAGGGATTGCAGTGTGATGTGGACCAATAAAAAGGCTCCAAGCAGGGAATCCCTGCTTGGAAGCCAACAGAGGATCTGGACTCATGTGCCTTTCATCCATGTGGTGCATCTGTTTTGACAGCTCATTCCAGGGCATGATCCTAAAAATGAAGCATAGCCAAATCTAGGTGGACCACAACACAGGAAACTGTACTGATTGATCATTAAAAACTTCTTATGAGCAACAAAAGTTTTGGATCAAGTTAATATTTGTGTGGTCCCTACATCCAGATATTTGTAACCTTACCAATAAGTTGGATGAAAAATGAACATTCCTGTGGCATTAGGAAGTTTTTAATAGTGGGTATTGTGTGGTCAACCTGAGATTTGGATCTAGTTTCAATTTTTGGACTAACGCCCTAAAATCAGTTGTCAAAACGGATGGACGGAGTGGATGTAAAGCACATACATCATGATGGGCCCAACAGTCAAGGATCCATCGAACTTGGTGGATGCCCGATTCACGGAAGCCATGCCCATTTTCCACAACCGTAGATTATTCAAAGTTTGATAAGATGGGTCCCATAGAGTCCGAATTAGGGTGAAGTTGATGCAGGGGATGTGGTGAGGTCGATCACCATCTTCCTCACGGGATAACTACTTTGAATCCACAAGGTTTCATGGACTCCTCAACAAGACTTCCTCAAATCCATGAGAAAAATTCTCAAATTCACGAGAGAAAATTGGTAAAACCCAAAACTACATTGAATAATAATATGAAAGTTAACATTAAAAATAAATTTAACAATCTTATATATCCCTAAACAAACTTTAATTTGTACTTATTAAAGATAATTAGCTTTCTGAAATAAAAAGTTACTAAAAATAGTAAAATTCTGATTAAAGACTACTAATAAGTAAACTCTTTCTAACAAAAAAAAAAAAAAAAAAAACTAACAAGTAGACTCTTTCTACCAAAAAAAAAGTACTCTTTCTACAACTCACTACTCAACAAAAATAGAAACTACTAAATAAACAAAATCTCTAAATGAGGAAACATACTAAAAATTGGAATATAAAAAATAGCAGGTTTTCCTAAAATTTTGTTTTTCTATTGTAACCATGCATTTTCTGTTGAAACGGACAGAAACGATCCAAGAAAGCGGGTGCACTCATCCCAAAACAAAATTTCAGTAGGAATCTATATGCTATGTGTCCCGTAACTCCTCCTAAATCAAAAGTTATGGCCGATTTACGGTCCGCCTTCTTTTGGTCCATCCATGTGAAAGTTGTCGATTTTGTCAACTTCTCCTTGATCTTTATTTAGTCCATGTGTGATAGGAATGTGCTTGATCTACGCCCTTCATCAGGGTATTCTTGTCCTACATCACAAGTTCATCCCTTCATCTTGGTAGGGGCAGGATACACGGTCCACCCATTTTCTAAGGGTGTGGTGGGATTCATGACCATGAAGCCCACTGTGATGTATGTGCTTTATATCCACTTTATCCATCCTTTTTGAAAGCTCATATGATTCAAAAAATGAAGCAGACCTAAATCCCAGGTACAACATGTTATAGGAAATTATAGTGGTAATTGACCATTAAAAACTTTTCATAGGCCACAAATATTTTGGATCAGGATGATATTTGTGTTTTTTCTTCATCTACGTCCTTGTGACCAAATAAACATTCTAGTGGCCCCATGAAGTTCTTAATGGTGGGGACTCAATCACTACTGTTTCATGTGGTATGGTACACCTAAGATTCAAATCTGCTTCATTTTTTGAATCATGCCCTAAAATGAGTTTTCAAAATGGATGGACAGTGTGGATGTAAGGCACATACATCACAGTGGGCCCCATAGTTATGAATCCATTGACCATGGATCCCCCAAACTGTGCCCATTTTCCATGGATGCTGATTATTCAAAGTCTTGTACAGTGAGCCCCGTAGAGCCGTTGCCCTGCCCGTCCGTCCTGGCAGCGGTTCCACCTGCAATCAACTTTTCCCCCCCATGTGAGGACAGATTTCAGTCCCCTATGTTTTCCACTTGAGATTTGGATCTACTTCATTTTCTGGACTATAGCATAAAATGAGTTGTAAAAACTGATGGGCGGCATGGATGTACAACACATACATCAAGGTGGGGCCCACAGTTAGGGCAACACCCACTAACATGTTATGGGTAACTTCTAGTGGGACGTGGATTGCCAGCAAAAGCCTGTAGCAGAAACTTCCTATTAGGGGAAGTTAAGTGGGGCCCATTGTGATGTTTATAAAAAAATTCACTATGTCCCTATGTCTTTCGAAATCAGGTTAGGACATGGGCCCCTTGGGTTAAATTATCAAATTTCACGTATTTTTATTAAACAAATTTTTTTGAATTCAATACTAAATTTCAGTGTTTAGAAAAAATTTTGGACAAATTACCAAGCTGGCATATTCTAGCCCCATATCTGTACATAAAATCGAGTACATGATGAATCTAGTACTTAAATTAATTTCAGATTTTTTTTTTAATTCAGTTTACCAAATGCACCCTAAGAAGGAAGGTGTATGGATGGAACGTGCAAGGGCATCACTTCCTGGCCTAGGGTGTTCGTCTGGTAGGGCTTACTGTACAGATGCCAGGTTGCCTAAAGAGATCTGACCTATAGGATGATCTTGATTGCCTGATTGGGCCTAACTTTAATTTCCACTTTGTTAAATGTTGACCACCTGAAGTAAGTTGTAAGCCACCAATTGGATGCATGAGAATATATGATAGGGGTGTATTGGCGGTCCACCGGATGAAGGAATTACATGGTACCCAAGTAGTGGATTTCTAAAGTCCTTCCACTGCTCTAACAATCTGAATTATTGACATGATAGGCGAACAAAGGATGGAACAAGCCCCAAATGCCCATTAAAGTGGATACAATCAAATAGACGGCTTGGATCTTTGATCCGTCAGGTCCCTTTGAATAGAATCCATTTGTTGATTGTAATCAGCCTATATAATAAACTACTGGATAGCTATTGATTTTAATCAACCCGTTCAAGAGTCCATTGCATTTCACACATGAGATCCCTAGCAGAAATAAAAGGGGCTGCTTCAAGTTGGCAGCTGAGACCAAACACCAAGCTTTCATCATGAATATAAGAATATTAATACATAAGATGTATTTTTTTATTTTTTTGTAAAACCATTCGTAATAAAATTTGAATGACCATTCTATCTAAGTAGTGTCACTTCATTATGATCCTGTTACATAGTATAGAATAATAGAGTAATATGGATATTAGAGTCACCTAAAATACTAAGCATACTCACACTACAACTAGAATGGAATCTACAACTAGAATGGAATCGATTTATCACTTGAAAATAATTGGTCTTGCAGCACAGGCAGTGTAATTCACACCCGTGATTTATCAGGCATTCATTATTTACACAGTCATCACACCGGATTCATGTAATCAACCAATAATCTATTTCTATTGCAGCACAGACTCACATGATCTGACTGTCGACTAAGCCAATTGTGTTGATCACTGTGAGTTATCTGCAGGATCATCTTATAAATTAGTTCAGAGGTATATCTCATACGTGTGTGTGTGTCTATATATATATATATATATATATATATATATATATATATATATATATATATATATATATATATTCATCTTGACACAACTCACAACTCAACAGTCTACGCCAGGTGAGAAGTGTAACAAACTTTTTAAATGACCGAGTATTGGTCACATATGAGTAAGACGTCCAATCAAAATGTCTATGTATTCACGTCTGAGTGCGGAATGTCCGTGTTGAAAGCACAGGAAATTCTAATGCCCGCACTTCTCATTGGTACATGTTATTTCCATTGACTCTAGCTAACAAAATACACTGAATCTCTCTCCTGATTGGATTGCCTGCTAACCAATAGAGCTTTTAACGTGTTAAAGTACTTCTCCAGGCCCACCAGGATTTTTCTATTAGATCCACACCGTCCATCAATTTGTTCAGATGAATTTAGAGTATGAATCCAAAAACGAGTTACATCCAAAGCTCAAGTGGACCACAACACAAAAAGCAATAAGAATTAAACAAACTACCATTGAAAACTTCCTAGGGCCAACTGTGATGATTATTTTCCATACAACCTATTCATAAGGCCACCCATACCTGGATGAGGGTAAAACACAAATATCTGATTGATCAGAGCCATCTTTGGCCACAAGAATTTTTCAATGGTAGCATCAATTCCTACTGTTTCCTATGGTGTGGTCCACTTGAGCTTTGGATCTGCCTTGTTTTTAGGCTCGTATCCTAGAATGATCTGCAAAACTGGATGGACAGTGTGGTTCTAAGAAATGCATCATCCTCGGGCCATATAAATTTCACAGGCTAAGAAATTCCATTGCTTGCTTGAGAGAGAAGAAAACGTAGTGTTGATGATGTATGTATTAGATCCACATCATTCATCCATATTCCATACCTTCTAGGACCTTAGACGACAGACCCAAAAAAAAAAAAAAAAACCAAGGCTCAAGTGGGCCACACTACACGAACCAAACAGTGGAAATTGGATGTCTACTGTTGAAAACTTCTTGGAGTCAAAGAAGACTCTAATCAAGCTGATATTTGTGTTTTCCCTTCATTTAGGTTTGTGTGACTTTATGTAGAGGTTACATGGCAAATAAACCTCACAATGGACCCTAGAAAGGTTTCAATGTTTGTTGTTCAATTGCCACTGCTTGCTATGATGTGTGGTCCACTTGAACTTTGGATGTGCCTCATTTTTGAGTTCATGCTCTAGAATAATCTTAAAAAATTGATAGATGGTGTGGATCTAATACATAAATCATGGTGGGGCTAGAGAAGTTTTACACATTAAAAGCTGGATTGTGTAGCACACTATCCACCCAGTGAGAGAGAAAATCAGCATGTTTTGTTAGCTGGCATCATCAGCTTCTATGACATGGACCAACGGCAAGACCGCACTGAATTTTCCTTTGCCTTCAATGCAGACTATTCGCACTCAAGTGTGAAATAATCACGTCCACATGTACAAAGAAATATGTGCACATATTAATATTAAATTAGCCGGCAGCATAAAATCTGATAGGAAAGTGTCCTCCACTCGGTCCCACCCAACACATCTGCCATACATGAAAACTCCATGAAGACTTCATCGAATAATGTAGACGGTCCACGTTCATGCACAAGAAAGTGAAGGATGAAGACTTTATTGCGTGATGTCGAAGGTCTGCGCTCATGGACAAGAAAATGAAGGATCCTTACCCTTCCTGATTGGATCACATCAGTTTTCTTGTTTCTCTTGAAGAACTTTCGCCAGACTCCTATGCGAGTTTAGCACTGTTTAAAAAGACTCATCATCTCACCTATGGACCTAGCGGACAGCTATCCACATCATTAAACTTGTGTGTCCCATTGCAGGTGGAGCATATATCTAAAATTACAATGATCAAGTGATCCTAACAATAGTGGCTAACAAATGGACTGTTAAAGTGAAACCAAAGTGGTCCAAAATCAAAGGGAAGAATCAGATGGTTAATAATATCCTCTCAGTGCAATTTTTCTGTGATGCTCCATCCACAGTTGGGTCAGTAATTAGAATGGTCTGGATTGCCATACAACTATGCCATGTGTATGATTGAAGAATCACCACCAATTTTTACAAAGTGAAAAACCATCATAAAGCCTAGCCTTGCCCTGTCTAAAGATTGGATCTTTGCTTATGTCATTTTCATTCCGGTTGGAGTTTGCAGAGAGATTCCTTATTACTTTTCCACGCAACCGTAGAGCCCACCATTGCATAAGACAATTTTTTTTCTTTTTTTAACCCCTGCATAAGAATAGTGACATGTGAGGTCCATGGTTTTACGATCAAGACCGTTGATATCTAATCATTCCCATTGTGGATAGATACCGAAAATCATCTAGATTAATTGGAAGATGCTCGCCGAAAATTATTCCCTGCGACTTTCAGGCATTCTCCAAGTGGACCTCAAGCCTAACGTAACCCCCATCTAAACCGTATCTCCTGCAACAATCAGCCCCAATCCAGCGGCCGCAATCTATCTGTTCCAGCGTGTCCGCAATGCTAACTGGAAGAGCCTGACGTCGAAACTTCCAGTTACACTCTATCATGGGAGGGAGACCTCAAAAGAATAAAAGATCGTTTCCCTCATATTGAGCAATAATACCAGTCCAACTTCTCGGCTATGACTTTCACATCAATTCATTGAGCATAACCTTCCTTTACTCGTGAAGTCATGGAAGCCCCTTTACCAAAAAAGTATCGAATGCCCAGCATTGTCTCTTATACTGGTATCGGTCACCCTCTCGAGCATCTAGAGACGTACATGTCTCTCTATGGAGTTAGAAGGATATAGCTTGGAGATTATGTGCAAAGCTTTCTCTTTAACCTTGAAGAACGCTGCACATACTTGGTTCTATGGTAAAACCCCGGTCAATAGAATCATTTTCTCAATTGTTGGATCTCTTCCTATCCCAATTTATGAGAAGCATTCGCACAAAGAAACTAGCATCTCATTTATCGGATATGAAGCAGCGCCATAATGAGGCAATTAAAGAATTTACAGTTCGATTCACAGCCGAAGCCGTTCAAACCGAAGGTTACACCGAGGATAAAGGCCTCACCGTTCTGATCGCAGGAATAAGGAGTGAAAGGTTTTACTTCTCCCTAGATAAAAATCTTCTGAAAACGTGGCCAAATTCCAAGCTAAGGCCCAAAAATACATTAATACTGAAGAAGTGGCCCTCACTCGACATGACGGCTAAGGGAAGAAACGTAAATTCAAAGAAGTATCTCCCTCTGACAAAAAGTATCGTCATGATCAACGTGATCGTTCTCCCCAAAAGCCGTTCACAGGGAGATATCATAATTATACCCCTCTCGATCAGTCTCTAGAGAAGGTACTGGTGGAAATTAAGAACAAATCTTATGTTAAGTGGCCTCCAAGGATCAAATCTGATCTGGAAAAGAGAGATAAGAGGAAGTTCTGTTACTTTCATAAGGATTATGGGCATAACACTCAAGACTATATATCCCTTGAAGATCAAATAGAGTCGCTAATTCACAAGGGGCATCTTCGTGAATATGTTGCATAGAAAAATCAATCCCCCCAGAAATTCAGCACATCAATGCATCGAGACAGTCAACCTTAGAGGGAAAGGTTGCTGCAACACTGTCAATCGCAAGAAGATGCAAAGACAGCTAGCAAAATTAGAACTATTGTGGTCGATCCTACTTGTGGAGGTGATTCCCAAGCTGCAAGGAAAACTTTCGCACTTAAAGCATATAAAAAACTTCAACACGTTTACTGGATGGAGAAATCATCTAGCTCATCAGCATCAAACAATCAACCAATTTCCTTCTTCGAAAAACACACCGAAGGAATTCACTTTCCCTATGAAGATTCCATTGTGGTAACGCTAAAGGTAGCCAATTATCTAACCCATCGTATCATGTTGAATATAGGTAGCTCTATTATGAGGGCCCTATGACAAGATGATGTTCGCCAAAAACCTGCTTAAGCTAATCTCCACGTCTCTCGTCGGCTGTGGAGGTGAGGTGGTCATACCAAAAGGAAGTATCAACCTCCCTGTCACGTTCGGCAAATCCCCTGCCAATATTACCATATTTATCAATTTTCTTGTGATAAAGCAGAAGTCTGCATATAATGCCATCTTAGGAAGATCATTGATCACAAAACTAGGGGTAGCATTACATCCCCTCTACTTGTGTGTGAAATTCCCCACTCCGAATGGCGTCGTAGTAGTCCGAGGGAATCAGAAAGAAGCTTAAGCATGTTATGAGATAGTAGTCCAAGATCGGAAGAGCACTCAAGTCACTCCTGTTATGACAGTTGCAGGGTATCTAGCAGATGTTGAGCCTCCAATTTATACATTTGCCGACCCATTACATCACATTATAAGCATGATTTTCATGTTTAAAGACTAATCTAATACATATTTTTGTGATTGTAGGAATGAGAGGGAGATGTCACCAATTCATGGTTAAAAGAGTCACTTTGCATGCATTGAGGATCAATAGAATAAGTGCCAAAAGGTGAAAGAAAGAAGCAAGAAAGAAAGAGAAGAGAAAAAGAAGAGAATCTGAAAATTTTGCCTTAGACCTGTCTGTAGACCGGTCGCAAGACAGGTCTACAGTGTAAATTTTGGACTATTTCTTCTTCTTAGACCGGTCGCTAGACCGATCGCTAGACCGGTCACCAGACAGGTCGAGGGTAGTCCAGAAACACAAAACTCACTGGACTGTTTTTAAGGTTTTGAGACCGGTCGTGCGACCGGTCGTTCATGAGCTTAGACCGGTCGTGCGACTAGTCGTCAGCGTAACAGAGCTTGTCCGTGAAGCTCCGATTTTCTCTGCGCAATTGCGTGATTTCTTGCGCAATCTGGAATTTTCTACTACAACTTATAAAAGGCCACCTCCACTCTCTTCCTAAGGCATCTAGCAATGTGGGGAGCAAAGAGATCAAGACCTAGGAGGCTTCCTAGCCTCCTACAACTAGTTTTCTTCTTCTTCTAGTTCTAGTTTCTAGTTTTTAATGTTTTCTTCTAGTTAACCTCTTAGCTAGAGCTAAGAGGTGAAGTTTGTAGTTTGTTTCAATGCTTTAATTCGTTCTTCAAGTACTCTTTACTTATTTATGGATTTTCAAGTTCAAGTTTGAATAAAGTTTGGTTTTTTAGAAGTTTTATGAGAGTTTGTGTACTCCGGATATGAGTTCCTTGCAATTCTTTGAGATTACCATGATTGGGTTGTTTGAATTTGAATTGTAGTAACCCTTGAGCAAGCCATAGTCCATAGGCATGGCTGTTACTCCGAAGGCTACAAGTTCAAGTTCTATGTGCTTCATTAGAACTAGAAATCTGATTTCCAGATTTAAGTGGGACTGTTTGTGCTTGAATGTTATATCCTCCAATTAGATGAGAGATAGAACTTTGATTCTAATTGTGTTGTACTTGGATGAATGGATTGGCATTGGACTACTACAAGTAAATCCTTGATGCTCTAGTTCTTCTTAATTTCAGATTTTTCTATTTGATGTGAAAAACCATTCTCTTAAACTTCTTAGATTCTAGTTATTAGAGTACTTGGAATTGTTTACCTTTTTCCCTGTGGATCGACCTCGGTCTTACTGAGATTTAGTACTACATCGCAGCTTTACACTTGAGGCGAGCGAACAAGTTTTTGCCGCCGCTGCCGGGGAAAAGGTTAAACGGTTCTAATTCTTCTAGTAGCTATAGAGTAGTTTTAGTTAGGATTTTCAGTTTTTATAGAAGTAGATTTTCTGATTTTTTTTTCTAGATTACTAACAATTTTTTGTTTGATTTTGTAGGACATTGTTGCTGACATAGATCTCACTCTATTGGACATCTCCCCATCTCTCTTCTTTTTGTTCTTTTTTCTAGATTAGGGTAGTTTCCAATTCTTTAAAATTTCATCATGTATGATTAGACGAATGGTGCGTACAAGTACCTTTTGGAGGATGAGACGTCGGATTGGGAGACCCAAAATCTTTATGATTAGAACTATTATAAGCATAAGTATTTTTCTGAGATTCAATCAACCTCCACTACCCCCCAACGTAAGACGCTACGTGATTACCGGATTGAAAATAACATGAGTGTTCCACCGGTTATGGTAGGAGGTGTGCAACAACAAAAGGAACAGGTGAATAGTAGCCAACCGGTTAAGACAATGCGTTATTACTTGTATGGATATGCCTATCAACCATCATATAACTTTTCATCCTACAATGCGTACGGTCTTAATTGGGAAAACCACCATCCTCCTTGTTCAAGGGAGGAACCAACCATGGTTATTAACAATCACCCTAAAACATCTTCCTCGTGTGATGATAAGTATACACAAATACTTAGGAAATATGGAATGAGTATGTAGATGAACAATCAAATCAAGCTTACTCGCCATCTTGTGAAGACGTTGAGCCCGAAATTAAGGGCATCAAATCAATCCCCTTTAATGAGGAGGATGGGGCTACCCAAGTCCCACCTTCTTCGGATTTAATGAATGGACTTTTAGAGGAGATTGATTTCGATGATCCCAATGTCATCATCAATTATGGTGAGTCCACTATCTCTTTTGGATGCTTTGAACTTAATGATGAAGAGATTTCAATGACGGTTGACAAACCCGAGGAATCCATAAAATTTGAAAGCGGTAGTGGGGTTGCTTACAATGAGGGGTTGGTGAATGCTTATGAACCTATGGTTTCTTTTTCCAATGGGCATAATGATTATGAGTCTCTAGAGGATATGCATGCTAGAGAGATGGCCGAAGTCGATCTTTTTAAGTCCTTCCACCAACAACACGTGCCAAATTCTATTGTGGTAGACCTCCCTTTAATTGAAAATTCTTTTCCTTTGGATGATGAGGTGGCACAATCTAAAATTTTAAAAGATCAACTAATGTTAGATGATGTGCTTACCCCTAAATCTGAAATTTTTTCCTTGGAAGATCTCCTCTCTATAGAGGAGGAATTCCTTACCATTGAAACAGAATTTCTTCAATCATTAAGGGAGGATGAGGACCCTTCATCCGACTATCTCGATTTCCTAGAGGAATGCTTGACCCAATCTTATGATCTTGATGATGAGATGATTAAAGAGTTGGACATTTTGTTAGACACAATGTCAGTGCCTGAAGAACACCATTCCACTGTTTTACACTCTTTACCATTGTTTGTGGAAGCACCATATAATTCTGAAATTGTGGAGGAGACAACTCTAAATGAAGAATACACGATGAATGTCTCTCCACCATCATGGGTCCTTGAGCCCATTGAAAATTCTGATTGGGAGGACTCATTTTTAATCAATGATAACCCATATCGGAATTTGAGGAGATGTCTTTTTGCTACTCTTATCTCTTCCTTTTATGCATGTGGTGCACAATACGATTGGTCTTCAATGATAATAAGCACCCATGTCTACTGTCGAGCAGGACTTTGGATGGTCCTCATGAGAAATTTATTGAAATTCATGAAGATCCTGCTCAAATTTGATCATGTAGTCGATCGGACTAATCAAAGGTAGGTAGGTAGGTTAGGATTTATTTTTTCTGAAATTAGGATTGAATAAGTCTTATCGAGACAATGGAAGATGCTAGCATTGATCAACTTGCTACCTCAGGTATTCTCGTTCTCACTCTCCTTTGTTTTATTTCATTGCTCTCATGTCATGCTTATTGTATATCTTATTACATTGAGGACAATGTAAGATTTTGGTTGGGGGGTGAGATGAGATCCTTCATCTAGCATGATGCAAAATTTCGAGTCTCATATGCGCAAATTTTTTCGAATTTTCTAAAATTTCAAAACTCTATTAGCAAACCTTATTTCCATGCATTCGAGATGATAGGAGTATAAGAAGAAGAGATACGAAGTGTGTGAGGTTGTAAGTCTTGAATTTCTCCCAACATAATGGTTTTATACGTTAGTTCCCTTATTGTTGTGATCGATAGAAAATTTGAACACTTTTTACACCTAGTTCACATTACACGATTTTCATGGGTTGAAAGGATTATGTGATTTATGGATTAGCTAGACTTTGATTTAACGGTGTTGAGAAACCAAGCCGGGGTATTTTGTCTATCCTTGTCCATGGGAAAACAACAAAAGATATGGATTTATAAAAATCCTATCTAAATTAAAAGAAAAAGGAAAAGAAAGGATGAAATCGGGAATGATGGAAAAATGGTGGAAAATTTCGAAAAGGGCTACCTATTACCAACCGGGGGATGGTCTTCCCGTAACCAAAGCTGGAAATGGGACATAGTGTGAAAGCCGTCGGAAGGACGATAAGGCAAATTCCTGTCATAGGCTTGTTGTTGCTCTATACACCTTGAAATCTATAGTTTAGTTGATCTACGAAGAAGATAATCCCAGAAACTCATGAGATGAACTTTCACTATGCACACTAGGTTGAAGTTGTTCGAGTTCTTCTATTTATCAATCAATCAGCGGGAATTTTATGTAAACACTTATTATGCTTTGAGAGTTTAACGTTTCAACTTCAATCACCTAATTTCTCCAAATTTTATACTTATATGTCTTGGAGTGGATAGAAACATGGTTTCTGAAGGAGAGTTAGTTTTGGAGGTTTGAACTTATTCACGCATGTTTTGCTCGGGACTAGCAAAAAGCTGGTTGGGGGGTGTGTTGAGCCTCCAATTTATAGATTTGCCGACCTATTACATCACATTATAAGCATGATTTTCATGTTTAAAGACTAATCTAATACATGTTTTTGTGATTGTAGGAATGAGAGGGAGATGTCACCAATTCATGGTTAAAAGAGTCACTTTGTATGCATTGAGGATCAATAGAACAAGTGCCAAAAGGTGGAAGAAAGAAGCAAGAAAGAAAGAGAAGAGAAAAAGAAGAGAATTTGAAAATTTTGCCTTAGACCTGTCTGTAGACCGGTCACCAGACCGGTCGCAAGACAGGTCTACAGTGTAAATTTTAGACTATTTCTTCTTCTTAGACTGGTCGCTAGACCGGTCGCCAGACAGGTCGAGGGTAGTCCAGAAACACAAAACTCACTGGACTATTTTTAAGGTTTTGAGACCGGTCGTGCGACCGGTCGTTCATGAGCTTAAACCGGTCGTGTGACCGGTCGTTAGCGTAACAGAGCTTGTTCGTGAAGCTCCAATTTTCTCTGTGCAATTGCGTGATTTCTTGCGCAATCTGGAATCTTCTACTACAACTTATAAAAGGCCACTTCCACTCTCTTCCTAAGGCATCTAGCAACGTGGGGAGCAAAGAGATCAAGACCTAGGAGGCTTCCTAGCCTCCTACAACTAGTTTTCTTCTTCTTCTAGTTCTAGTTTCTAGTTTTAATGTTTTCTTCTAGTTAACCTCTTAGCTAGAGCTAAGAGGTGAAGTTTGTAGTTTGTTTCAATGCTTTAATTCGTTCTTCAAGTACTCTTTACTTATTTATGGATTTTCAAGTTCTAGTTTGAATAAAGTTTGGTTTTTTAGAAGTTTTGTGAGAGTTTGTGTACTCCGGACATGAGTTCCTTGCAATTCTCTGAGATTACCATGATTAGGTTGTTTGAATTCGAATTGTAGTAACCCTTGAGTAAGCCATAGTCCATAGGCATGGCTGTTACTCCGAAGGCTACAAGTTCAAGTTCTATGTGCTTCATTAGAACTAGAAATCTGATTTTCAGATTTAAGTGGGACTGTTTGTGCTTGAATGTTATATCCTCCAATTAGATGAGAGATAGAACTTTGATTCTAATTGTGTTGTACTTGGATGAATGGATTGGCATTGGACTACTACAAGTGGATCCTTGATGCTCTAGTTCTTCTTATTTTCAGATTTTTTTATTTGATGTGAAAAACCATTCTCCTAAACTTCTTAGATTCTAGTTATTAGAGTACTTGGAATTGTTTACCTCTTTCCCTGTGGATCGACCTCGGTCTTACCGAGATTTATTACTACATCGCAGATTTACACTTGAGGCGAGCGAACAGCAGACTCTTCATTCACGACAACATTGGACCCGACGAAAGATACACATCAAGCAGGAGCGGGGAAGAAAACCATCGAAATCCAGTTATCCAAGGCAAATTCAACTAAGAAAGTCCATGTCGAATTGTCTCTAGACCATACTTTTCGAGCGCGATTGACCAATTTCTTGGTGGATTATCAAGACGTCTTCTCTTGGTCGCACAAAGACATGCCAGGCATCGACCTAAAAGTTGCAGTTCATCGACTAAATGTTTATCCCAAATTTAAACTCATTCATTAGCGTCGACGTGCATTCACAGCCGAAAGACAAATGGTTAAAGACAGAAGTTGACAAGTTGGTAGTGGTGGATTTCATTAAAGAGATTGATTATCCCCGACTGGGTCGTAAATGTCGTACTTGTTTGTAAAGCGAATGAAAAATGGAGGATGTGTGTAGATTATTGTAGCCTATTTGGTTAACCACCACTAAGGTTTTGTAGCCCTCATAAGTGAGAGTATAAATGACCTCCTACACCCCTAAAGTGGATCCCGTGTGATCGGTAAACAACGCCCAAAATTGGAGCCAGCAATAGTTGTGTAGAAACTGTGCAGAAATTCCAAGTACCCATATAGGGCCTTGCACCATAAATTTCATGCACACTTTTAGTGGGCCCCACATTAGGGGTTTTGATGCCCATACATAGGGCTACCAAAAGGTCACATCCTCTTGCCCAAAGTGGACCCCATGTGATCGTGAATCGGACCCAAAAATGGGCCCGACCAATTTCTGCACAACCTGAAAACTGAAAACCTGTTCTAATAGATCTTGTGAGGCCCATCTCTGTGGGGTCCACCAACTGTGTGTGGGTCTTATTTGACCATCTAGACCCTTGACATGGTCCGTTGATCAAAGTGGAGTGATCCCTATCTCAAAAATTCACTAATTTTTACACCAGAAACACAAAGTAGAAAATTTTAATTAAACCCCTTTCTCACCAAAACAAATAATTATCCTTAGCAAAAAATTAAAAAAAAAGATCCTGATAAATCTAATCAAACCCCTTTCTCACCAAAACAGATAAATCTAGATCCCAAACAAAGCACAATTCCAATGAAATCACCACATAAATAACAAACCCACTTATCATCAAATGCCAAATCCATGTGTTGTACATGCATTCTATCAAACACGTGAGAGGCATCCTTCGCACTCCCACACTTCCCATAAATTTCTACATGAGTTGACATGATACACTACATCCAAAACTCAAGTGGGCCACATCGCATGAATCAATGGGGATTGATGCCGCCGTTGAAAACACTTGGGCCCACCATGATTTTTGTGCTATCTCCACTCCTTCATTCAAAAAGATAGTGGAACACACACACACACACACACACACACACACACACACACACACACAGAGAGAGAGAGAGAGAGAGATTACATGGCCTTGTAGACCTTGGCATGGCTGCCTTATCTTGGGGCGGAGGGTAGAGGGAGCTCGGGATCGATGAGCCATCGATCATCGATCTTCGCCTCGTCAGCGATGGAATCGGGGGCAAAGGTAGAGGAGCTTGGGGCGCAACGAGATAGAGGGAGAGAGAGGGGATTACCAGATATTTGCCCTAAGGGTGGGATAGCCGATTTGGAAATTTTGGTTTCCCTCCATCCACGTTGCCACGGGCGCGGATTTCCTGCGAAAGCCTTGCGTAAGAAGTTCCTGCGCTAGGAATCAAGGTGGGGCCACATTGATGTTTTTTTTATAAATCCACCTCGTCCATCTGTTTTGGGAGCTCATTTTAGTACAGAAAAACAAAAATTAACTGGATCCAAGACTCAAGTGGTCCTCACTAAAGGAAAAGGTGGGTAGGTAAATTACTACCGTTGAAACCTCCCGAGGTCCACAGTGATGGTTTATATGACATCCATACCATTCATAACGTCACTACTACTGGGATGAACTGGAAACACAAATATTATCCTGATTCGAAACTCATGTGGGTCCACAAATATTTCAACTGTGGACATTCAATCCTCACGTTTTCGGGCCACTTGAGTCTTGGATCTGGTTCATTTTTGTTCTCATGTCCTAAAATGAGGTCCCAAAGCAGATGGACGGGTTGGATTTATCAAAAAAATCACTATGGGCCCCACCTTGATTCCCAGCGCAGGAACTTCATGCGCAAGGCTTTAGCAGGAAATCTGTGGCCCCGCTGCCACTAGCCAGGTGGCTAGTGGTCGGTGCTTTGTTGGCCCCACCATGATGCATGTGTTTTATCCATACCGTACATTCATTTTTCTGGATCATTTTACAAATGAATCCCATAAATGATGCAGATATAAATCTCAGGTGGACCACACTATAGGAAAACAATAATGATTGAACGTCCACCATTAAAATCCTCCTAGGCCCAATGTAATGTTTATTTGACATCCACACTGTTTAGGTCATATGGATCTGGATGAAGGGAAAAAACAAATATCAAGTTGATCCAAAACTTCTTTGGCCCTAAAAAGTTTTTAGTAGTGAACGTTCAATTAACATTGTTTCCTGTGGTGTGATCCACCTAAGATTTAGATCTGCATTAGCTTTGGTACCTCATCCTAAAATCGTCTGTAGAAATGGATGGACAGCATAGATATACAGAAAATCATCAAAGTGGGCCCCATGGTAAGGGTAACACCCACCAAACTGTTACGCGAGTAACCCCTAATTCGCACCCATTGCCACTAGCCAGGTGACCAGTGGTCAGTGCTCTGTGGACCCCCACCATGATTTTCTATCAAATTTCTCAATTTTTTACGAAATACAAAATCTAAATTTCTTTTTAAAAATAACAATTTCTTTTTTGAAAATCTATTTTTTCAAACCGATAAATTTTATTCAAAATTCTTGATTTATGTCAAAATGCCAACTTTTTTAAAATCCTTTTAAATCCTAATTTATGTCAAAATTCTTTCAGATTTTTTGTTCTTTTTTAATCCTAATTATTTTCAAATTTTTATTTTTTCTACATTTCAATTTTTCTTAAACATTATTAATTTTATTACATTTTTTTTCAAACTTATAAATTTTATTCAAGATTAACTCAACATTTTTTCAAAATCACAATTTTTTTAAACTTTCCGATGTTCATTTTCAAAATGACAATTTTTTTTTTTATCAAAATATGTCAATATCATTCAAAATGCAAAACCTCAATCATTCTCAAAGTCTACATTATTTCAAACTTATACACTTCATTCAAATGTCTCAATTTATTTCAAAATGCCAATTTCTTTCAAAATTCTAGTTCTTTTTAAAATTTAGAATATTATTTTCAAAAACCTCGAATTTTTCCAAATCCCATTTTTCTTTAATATTGTTAATTTTTATTTAACTTGTCAACTTTTTTTTTCTAAAAATCCAATTATTTTTAAAAACTTATTAAAGAAACAATTATATTTAAAATGAATTGCGAGTATAATTTTCAATTTACGACGGACTATATCCGTCGTTAAATCAAAGAAGGTCCGTCGATAGATCCCAACGTCCCGTCTCCGGACGCAGAATTTTACGACGCAGGAAATCCCCCTTGAATACATTACTTTACGACGAATTAGATCCGTCGTAATATTAAAGACGGATTATATCCATCGTTAATTTACAGTTATCGACGGATTCTGGTCCGTCGTATAATTTTGTCGATTAAACACGCCAAAGCGGGTTGTGGTAGTAGTTAGCGGCGGACTGTTTTCGCCTTAACGACGGACCAAGTTTGTCGTTAAATCAAGCATTTTTGTGTCCTTTTTTTGCTGTTTTGGCGTAGTGCGAACAAGTTTTGGCAACCGTAGTTGAGGAAGAGTTAAACGGTTCTAATTGTTCTAGTTGTTAAAGTAGTTAGAATTGTTTACTCCTTCCCTGTGGATCGACCTCGGTCTTACCGAGATTATTACTTCATCGCAACCCTACACTTGGGGAACGAACAAGTTTTTTATGCCGTTGCTGAGAAAGAGGTTAACGGTTCTAATGTTCTAGTTGTTAGAGTAGTTAGAATTGTTTACCTCCTTTCCTGTGGATTGATCTCGGTCTTACCGAGATTATTACTACATCGCACCCTACATTTGGGGAAACGAATAAGTTTTTGGTGCCGTTGCTGGGGAAGAGGTTAAACCTGTTCTAATTGTTCTAGTAGCTATAGACTAGTCTTAGTTAGGTAGGATTTTTAATTTTTCTAGAAGTAAGCTTTCTGATTTTTCTAGATTTCTAACAATGTTCTGTTTTTGGATTTAGTAGGAATTTAGTTGCTGACATAGTTCTCACCTTTGCCAGTAACATCTCCCCTTCTCTCTTTCTTCTTTTTGTCCTTCTTCAAGATTAGGGTATTTTCAACTTCTTAAAATCTCATTGTGGCTGATTAGATGGGTAGCCATTATGCATATCTTGTGGAAGATGAGATGCCGGATCGTGGGATCCTAAACTAATTGTGATTGGAATCATTCTATGCATGGTTATTTTTCTAAGACTCAATCTACTTCTAATACTCTCCCCCGTAAGACCTTGCGAGATTACTAGAATGAAATCAATGTGCATAACTTTTCACCGGGTAAGACAATAGGAGAGTATCGAGAAGAGATGAATAATGTTCCACTTGCTCTTGAGAAAGGCTTTTGTTGCACATTGTATTTTCTTTTAGTTGTGTATAAGTCTTTTAGAAACTTGGCATAGGAGGGGATTGGTTTTATGGCATCAAGTAGTGGAATGTGATCTTGACTTGTTTGAAAACCTTTAGAATGTCATGAGAGTTTGAGAGAGGTTTTGGAGTGACCAATCTCGAAGGGAATGGTGTTCGGGCTTGTGAATTCGTTCAGTTTTGTATGAGGTTAAGTTAGATCCATCCTCATTCTTAGAAATTACTAGATGATCATTAGGCTTGGCAGTCTTCACTGGAATAGATTTGTCAATTTGTTGCCGCTCTTAAGAGTTGCGATGGATTTTTCTTGGTCCACATGTTCGTTGGGGAGGTTAGGGGTGGTAATTTTATATAATTGTTTAGGATTAAGCTAAGGTTGGCTGGAAAGGTCCCTTCCCTAGCATTTAAACGTCCCTTAATCTCATCAACTGACACTTTAAGCTCTTGGAACATTTATTGATTTGATTAATTGATTTACATTGCCCTTGCATAAACACCTTTAAGGTGTCCTCCATGGAGAATTGAGGTGGGGTCATGTTTGTTGCTACGTTTTGCATGGTGTGGCCCTCCTTGAGAGTTGGTAGGATTGGCCATGGTATCATTCCTCCAACTAAAATTTGGTATGATTATTTCAAGTAGAGTATACGTATTACCTATTGGTCCACTGATAAGCCATTGATAATCGTAATGCGACATTTGCTTGCTCTTGTAACACCTCTTGAAACGTAGGAATTGTAGGAAAATCTTGCTTAGAGTGTATATTAGCGGCACAAATCCACATATGTTTTCAATAGCTTCAGTGGGCTTTACAATTCCACTTTTACTAAGTTCCTTGGCCTCGACTTTTCTTATGAGGTTGGATATCCTTACATTTACATCGTCTTCCTCCTAAGAATGTAAATCCCCTTATTTCTCTTTTTGTTGAGGAGGCTTGAGGTTACTATATTTGTCCAAGGTATCCCATGATTGTGCATTCTCAGCCAACATGTCCAAGTAATTCCATGCTTCATTTGAATTTTTGCTCATGAACTTACCATCGCACATCATCTCTACAAATTGGCACATTTTGGAATTCAATCCATCATAGAAGAAATTTATAATTCGACAACTTTCGTAGCCATGATGTGGGCAAGCAAGTAGGAGGTCCTTAAACCGTTCACAACTTTAAAAGAATGACTCACCTTCTTTAACCGAGAAGTTCATGATAGATCTTCGAATGGTGTTTGTTTTATGAGTCGGAAAGAACTTTTTCAAGAATTCCCGGGTCATCTCGGTCTATGTCCCTATTGAATGTGGTCTAAGAGAGTGTAGCCAACCTTTGGCTCTTTCTTTCAATGAGAAGGGAAACAATTTAAGTTTGATGACATCCTCAGTCACATTAGCATATTGCAAGGTAGTCACAATTTTATCAAATTCTTTCAAGTGTAGGTATGTGGTCTCTGAGTTTAGCACATGGAACTTTGGTAAAAGCTGAATCACTCCTGGCTTTATATCGAAATTCCCCTGGTGGTTAGAAAAACCACACATGAGGGTGTAGTAGTACGGGCCAATTGTAAGTAATCACGCAAAGCTCTCATTGGAGGAGCATTGTGCACCCCATTCTCTCCTACTCCCTCTTGATTTGCATTTGTAGTTGGAGTAGGAGGGGAGGATTCCTTAATAGTGTTTGATCCATACTCCCCGAACTTTCACAATTTTCTAAATATTTTCTAACTCGCCTTTGGATAGTAAGTGGTCTAACTAAACCACCATCGGTGTAGATGCTTTGTGTGGTCACGTTCCCAACGGGACATAAACCACACAAACACAATCTGAAACTAAAAACTAAACCTAAGGCCTAAAAACAAAATCTATAAACTAGAATGAAATTCTGAAAAAAAAAAACTGAAAAATTGAAATAGAAGGAGCTCTAAGTTAGAAAGATATTACCTGATGCACTTGAACTAGAAGAAATTCCTACAAAACAAACTAAACAATGTTAGTTCTAGAAATCAGAAAAAATAGTCCTAGGAAAATAGTAAATCCTAACTAATTCTATTCTATAGCTACTAGAATAATTTAGAACTGTTTAACCAATTCTCCAACAACGACGCTAAAAACTTGTTCGCTCGTCTTAAGTGCAAGGCTGCGATGTAGGAATAATCTCAATAAGACCGAGGTCGATCTACAGGGAAAAGAGAGAAACAATCTAAATTATTCTAATAACTTCAATTTAAACAGTTTTAGAATTTCAAGTTTAAGAACTAGAACTAAACATAAAACTAAGTAGAGGAAAATGTGAGTTTTAAAGAGAAACTAATGCTTTTAAGGATCCACTTGTAGTAATCCAATGCCAATCTATTCATCCAAGCACAAGCACAATTAAAATCAAAGTTTTATCTCTCTTCTAATTAGAAGATATAGCATTCAACACAAACAACCCACTCAAATATGAAAATTCAGATTTCTAGTTCTAATGAAGCACATAGAACTTGAACTTGTAGCCTTCAAAGTAACAGCCATATCTAGTGATCATGGCATGCTCTAAGGTTATTACAATTTAATTCTTAATCAATCCAAACATGACAATCTTAAAGAATTACAAGGAACTCATGTCCGAAGTACATGAACTCTCATAAAACATCTAAAATTCCAACTTTTATTCAAACTAGAACTTAAAAATCCAAACTTAAATAAGAGTACTTGAAATAAACGAATTCAACATTGAAACTAACTACAAGCTTCATCTCTTAGCCCTAGCTAAGAAGTTCTAGCCAAGCATTATCATATTACAACTAGAATAAAAGAAAAACTACTTGAAAGTATAGAAAAACTATAAAAACCCTAGTTGGAGGAGTTGCAAATGCTCCATGACCATCATCTCCACCTCCAACGACTTCTAGGTCCTTCTATGATGATTTTAGATTAAGCCCTAGATGTACTTTTATAGATTTGAGGCACCACCATGCATAATAAAGATTTGGATTTTGCGTAACAATTTATGCAGTGCGCAAAAGAATTCAGAGTTTCAAGGAGAAGATACTAGACTTTCTTTTTGGGAGTGGCCGATTGGTCTCGACCGATCGGACCTGTCTAGCCAACTGACATGACTATTTTACTATTTGACTGTTACATGACTATATTGCTTATTGATTCTGCTCATTTTGGGATAACCAATAAGCAGAATATGAAGACTTTCGTAAGAAAATTCAATCTAGCATGATGAATGCAGCAGGCTCCTAGAGAGAGATCGCCAACATTCAGAATCATACAAATGTATTATTATTATATGTACTATCATAATATGACCGAATTAAGGTTCGGACTAAACAAACGGGACCATGGTCACCACGATAAACTAAATCGAAGAGTGCCAAACTGCTACACAATACTTATTATAGATTAATACCTCAAAAGCAGTCGATGCCCTACCCATCCAAACGACATCCGTCAATTGGGCTGCTCAGGTACATAAAACTACAGATCGATCTTCCCGAGGTCACCTGTCTAAAATTCCGGGCGCAGACCTAGAGTTTTACCCATTAGTTAAGAACCTTGACAATCTTAACACGAATCTCCGGTCAAAATATGGGATATAGACATCCGACCTATATAAAAGATGGATCAGTCCATAATAAAATGAATCTGTCTCTACGACCGCAAACTCAAAGACCATGGTCCTCGCTAACTTAGTCTTTTACTTTTTAATTAAGGGTTATTGATCATTCGATGTAATTAAAAGCTCGTGCCAGATCACGGCCTGAAATGTGTAAGATTTCAGAATCTCTGGAATAAAATTTCTCTTACGATATCTCTCTCTTGTGTACTTTTTTTAATGCTTGTGATTGTCTATGAATGTTTTCACTACTTAGAACCCCATAGCAACAATACACAGAAAATGTCCCTTGTAGCAATTTTAGTTCTAACAAGCTTGTGTGAAGTCTTTAAGACAGTATTTTTCTTTTTAGATAGGACCTTAAAGTGTAATTTATGAGTTTGTAGGGAACCTAAGAGTTCTTCTACTTTCCTTGTGTCTATATCTCTACACTCTTCTAAAGTTATGACTTTGGAGGTAAATCTCTCTTAGAGGGACCTAAGCATTTTACTACAAATCTGCCCATCAGGAACCCCCTCTCTTAAGCCAAACTTGGAGTTGCAAATATCTGATAGTCTAGTATAAAACCTCATGAAATGATTCATCCTCCTCTATTTTAATATTTTCAAAATGTGCAGTGAGGAGTTGCAATTTGGGACACTTGATAATACCCGTTCCTTCATGTGTAATCTGAAGGCTCTCACAAGATGATTTGCTAGTCTCACAATTGCATATACGATTGAATTCATTGGGTGAGGCAACACAAAAGATTGTATTGAGACCCTTGACATTGTAGCCACAAAGAGACCTTTCTTGGTCACTCTAACTGGACATTGCCTTGCGTTGAGTGCCGACAACTCTATCTCGTTCCACCATTTCCATCGGTGTGATCCAACCTTGTTCAATTAAGTCTCATACCATTGGATCGATGGACATTAAAAATATTTGCATCTGGGCCTTTAGTGCGTATAACTTGATCCGTAAAAAAATGGTGGATGAGTGGTGATTCTACTCCTCTCATGGGTAGACATAGTGCTAAAGCTCCAGTATCGGATCTTCTCTAGACGATAAGTCCTTGAAGAGAAACACACTCTGATACCAATTGAAGTTACATCAGATCATCTAACACGACACTTTACGCTATACGCGGAATCTTAGTGGAGCTATTAGAACTACGACTAAGTCCTAGAGGGGGGTGATTAGGACCTTTTAAAAAACTCTTGCCCAATTAAAACTAATTAGCAATTTAAACTTAATTAAACAAGTAACAATTAACTTCCAAGCTTAAGTGGGTCCAATCACATAGGCTACAAATGATATAGCTATCAAAGCAACTAGTCTATTAAGTGAAAATACATCTTATGTGTGAATGTGCCTATCAAGTGCATAAAATAGATTTCATTTAAGCATTCATATAATTAATAATTAAACTAATAATGCTAGAATAACAATGTGCTCAAATACATCACAAAAACAAGCATATAGCGGTTTGACTACTTGTTTAGTCTACTCCCGATTGTCGTACCTAACCCATGAGTACACCAAATTTCACTATGGATGTTTTAAATCAGGTTCACCTCTTAACTTAGGAGTTTTAAATAGGTTTCTCCTAACCTTTACAATCCTACACAAGGATCGGGTCCTACATACAAATCTACATGTATGCACCTGTGTTGGTGGATCACGTATATACTCGTGTCGGTGGCTCCCCTTGAAGACTTGACAATTTAGGCTTTCTAAAAGAGCCAAGATCCTGTAACCGAACCTGAATTTAATACTAACACATGTGCCAAAGTCCTACAACCGAACCTAAAGTACACTCTCGCTGGAGGCTCCCCTTGGAGACTTTGATTCGGCCCTACACAAGGGCCTAAGTCATACAACCAACCTAGCGAGTTTGGATTATAAACTCTTACACTCAATCCTACAAAAGGAAAGAGTATATGAGCTTTAAATTGACAACTTTACTTGTCGGATGTGAGCCTCGTTGATGCACCATTCTTGAGTCATTTCTTCTTGCTCTCCCATGCTCGAATCATCTCCTCATGCTCCCCCGATCTTGTTATCGATGCTTTGCCAATGCTTCAGCTCCAATGCTCAATTACCTTGCTCAGTTACCTTGCATGTGATCCTTCTTGAGGCAACCAAGGTATTTGGAGGGTGGTCGAATTCTCAACAACTGGTGGGAAAGTTGTTGCCTAAAAAAATTTACCTAATGGGTTACTCTAGCAAGTTTAAACAATGATTTTCCTATCGTCATTGTGTCTAACTTACTAAAGGAAGAGAGAGATCAAGTTCATCTCCATTAGAGCTTTAAATGCTCAAGCTTGTGATGAATCACAAGGGATTATGACTTGAATCTCTTAGGATTAGAGAACCTATAAATATGGAGTTGTGGTGGCTTCTAATACACTAAAAATCCATCATTTTTCCTAAAGACTGAGTCCCCTTTAAATAGCCACAAAGCTCCAACGACTATAAAACGGCCAGAAAACGGTCGCTTCGATAGGATCGATGTTCCTTTCGATATCATCGAAGACACCTTCGATGGGATCGATGTCCCACTCGATGGCATCGAAGATCTGTCCAGAGAGTTTGGTTAGTTGCTAGACATATTGTTCGATGTCATCGAACATGCTTCGATGGGATTGAAGAACGCTCTTCGATGGAATTGAAGTGCTCTTCGATGGGATCGAAGAAGTGTTCAGAGAGTTCAGACAATTGCTGGACGCCATATTTAATGACATCAACCATGTCTTCGATGGGATCAAAGTCCTATAAAAAATTGTTGTTTGGGCTGGTTTATTTACATAAGCTAGCACCTCTTATTAGCCTAACTTATCATGATTTTCTAAGTGTTCGATAAGGTCCAAGTCATTTAGAGGTTTAGGGTTGTTTGGGTTCTAAGGTTAAGATCACCAAGGTTCCTCATTTACCTTTATCTTCCTCCTTGAGACTTCTTGTCCACTTGAATCTTTGGTCTTCAGATTGCCAATGCTTAATCGACATTACAACACATGGATGTATGTGATTGATAAATAAGGTGCACTAACAGGCACCCCACCTTCATGTGGACTATACAATACTTGGTGACTTTGAATAAGCTTTGATTGGGTCCACTGTGCTGTTAAAAATGCACCCCCAAAGCAATGGACAGCTCGATCAGCCATTGGACGGAACATGAAAGTAGCAAGGGTAGGTAGGGCACACCATTACAAAGTTTGCCTGTCACCAATAGATATTTTACAAAAAGAATGAACACATAACCCGATGGGATGGCAAACACCGAAATTAAAAGCACCCTGAAAATGGTCCTAAGGCAACCATATCCAGGGATACGAATTCCCTGGCATTGTTTCTGTGTAGATCCTATCATCGCGTTGACACATGTCCTATCAACATGCATCCTTGTTTAATCAGTTGTGCCACCATGCTCTATGATGAACCCCAGATTCGTTCGGCTGGGACGCTTCATCCCTAATCTATCTATTTAAACAGCACCTGAGACCTGGATCGGGACTAGACAGAGATAGAGAGATAGAAAGAGGGAGAATGAGATGAAGTGAGCAAAAGAGAGATGGGGAGATTCTCTAAAATTTAATTAGTAAAGCTCTACCGAAATTGCCAAGTTGTAGAAATTCAAAAAGATTAGGAAAGGAGTATCAAAGTTCTGCCCAACTGAACAATCGTCTGATACTGGAAGGGAGAATTTCCTTCCTTTCGAAGATTTGGACAACCGACCAAGTGCCTTTTTTTCTCTATTTCTTTGTCTATTGATAAGTCAAAAGAGACAGAGAGACATTCCTAAAGCCAAAATCAACGAGTAGGGTTGGAATCCGGTACGTCCGATCATCCATTCTCTTTTCTACAGAAAAGGGTGTCTAACTTTCCCCTTTCCCTCTCACATTTCGAAATCAAGACGTCTTCCACTTCACACATTTCGTACACACCCTGTACTTGCACCCACTCATGGCTCATTTTGCTTTCGTTTCTTTTATGTTTTTGCCAACCCGGTCCCTAAAAAGCATGCGAAGTTTGGCCTAAACCTGTTTATTTTGTTGTTATGCCTACCCAGGTCCTAAAAATCCCGCAAAGTATGGCCTAATCTTGTAGGATTAGAATCTCCCTAGAATCCCCAAAAATCATATAGGCTCGAAAAGTAGAGATTGTGTGTTGCATGGGCGATAAGGGGGTTCTTAATACCTTTACCTTTTGTAACCGTGACCCTTACCTGAAAACCATGGCACAGATCAAACTTGGATTCATCTAAAGATTAGGGATCCCTCGGGTTATCCTCGTCATTGACGCGATTTCACGGACTCTAGCAGACCGTGGATTCTAAGGCTTCTCTTTGGCTAGTGGCGACTCCCTTAAACACACCAAGTATCTGAGGATGCTATTCTCTCAACCTTAGAAAGGTTTGGCACAACCGAGGCGAGCAAAGGCAAGATAGACAAATCATTTCAACCGAACGTTGCATCACCACAAACAAACAAAAAGAAAATAGTAGGCGCGCCCACAAGCACGATCCTACGTCCACAATTCCTCCAGCTACTACTATGAAGCCTATGATTTGACAATATGGACCGTTGATATGATAGGTGCACAGAGGATGTAACAAGCCCCAAATGCCCATCAATGTGTGTACCATCAAATAGATGGTTTGGAGCTTTGATCCATCAGGTCCACTTGAATAGAATCCACTCGTTGATTGTAATAATCAACCTATATAATAGACTATTAAATAAACGTTTGATTTTAATCGGCTTATATAACAAGTCCAAGACCCTGCGCCCATGGGAATTTTTCTGTCTCATTGTTGATCCCCAAGGGCTAAACCTGTTCCATAATTTTCATTAAGTGTGAAAATAATATATAAGATGTAAATATTCTCTTTTTAAGTAAAAATGTTCATAATAAAAATTGAATGACCATTCGATCCCATGTCTTAGAAAAACTCCTATGCATCATCACTATTGTGTGACCATTTATAAAATTTCTCTATCTCATCTACATGACCTGATCTTGATTTGGCCACTTTTTTAATGTGATTTTAACCCAATTGAATCAATATACAACTAAGTAATATCAATTCATTGTAACCTTATCACATAGCATAGAGTAATGAGGTAATATGGACATTAGAGTTACCTACGCGACAAACATGCTCATACAACTGGACTAGAATCCATTCATCACGTGTAGATAATTGTCTTGCAGCACATGTAACTCAATTCATGCTCATAAATATCAAGTATTTGTTTATTTTCACGGTCATCAGATAGGACTCATCCAATCAATTAATGATCTTTCTTTGCTGCAACACATATGCGTGCATGATCTAACTGGTACTAAGTAATTATATTGATCACTGGGAGATCTTACCCAGATCATCTTATAAATTAGTATAGAGGTTCATCTC
Source organism: Liriodendron chinense (assembly GCA_003013855.2). Taxonomy (NCBI): domain Eukaryota; kingdom Viridiplantae; phylum Streptophyta; class Magnoliopsida; order Magnoliales; family Magnoliaceae; genus Liriodendron; species Liriodendron chinense. Next base: position 7,839 of record PVNU02003898.1, on the reverse strand, counting down.
ATATGCCTATACATCTCAATATTCATTATTTTTGTTATCTTGACATAATAGTCCACGCAACGCTAAAAGCACACTAACTTTTAGTCTATCATTGAATATTGACCGCATCTCAGCATGATGGAAAATCATAATGCCTTTGTATTTACATCATTGTAAAATAACCACATCCGCATGTATGAAGAAATATGTGCTTACTACTATTAGAAGAGTCTGCAGCAAAAAGTCTAATAGGAATAGTCCTCTATCCCCCATTTTGCCATCTATCTATATCCATACACGAAAATTCCATGAAGACTCTATGGAGTAATGATGTAGACTATTCAGGCTCGAGGATAAGAAAGGGATGGGTGATTGGAACGCATGAGTTCTCTTCGTTCTCTTCGTTTTGGTTTCTTCAGAAGAACTTTTCCAAGACTCGTATGCAAGTTTAGCACCGTTTAAAAAGAGGTGGATCGCTCATCATCCTCACCTGTGGTCCAAGTGAACGCTATCCATACCATTAAACTTGCGTGTCCCACTGCAGCTGGAGCATATATCTAAAATTGCAATGATAAAGTGATGGTAACAATAGTGGCTAACAAATGGATGGTTAAAGTAAAACGAGTGGTCCAAATTCAAAGGGAAGAATTGGATTGTATATAGCACAGATTTTCCTTTGAGGCAGTAATTAGGATGGTTTGGATTGCCATACAACAATGTTATAATTGTGAGTACGGTTGAATAGTCACCCTTAATTTTCACACGATGGAAAACCAACATAATAAGTGGGTCGGGTCTAAAGATTCGGCCTCTGCTTATGTAATTTTCGTTTCGTCGAAGCGTGTGGAAAGATTCCTTGTACTTTTCCATACAAACGTAGAGTCTACCTTGCGTAAGACTAGCCACATGTTAGGTCCATGGTTTGGCGATCCAGACTGTTGATCTGATCATCCCATTGTGGATGGAAGTTGCACTAAAAATCTTTTAGATTTGTAGATGCTAGATGCCGACTGTTCGATCAATGGCCTACAAAGACATATATGTCCACATTGTTAGTAGAATACCTCAAGAAGGATTGGAATATTCCAACCTTGGAAGTTTTCCATCCATTATTATCCATTCACGTGATGGACCGTCATTCCGGCTAGATTTTTAAGGGACGGTCCATCCACAGTTAGGAGCAACAGACCAATGGTCTTGATCACCGACCTAGGGCCCACTTGTAAAAATTGAAAGCCCATGTAAGTATCTTGTGTGTCATGCTTGGATGAGATAGGACCGGCCGGAACTGGACCTATGTACGAGTATGTCGGGTCTGGGGCAAAAACAAGGGACGGGGATTTCCCATAGTCCATGGAACCCAAATCTCTGTGAGGCCCAGTGCGATGTCTGTATGACATCCACTTCATCTATCAGTTTGCCCGGCACACATTACGACATAATCCCAAAAATTAGTCAGATTCAAATCTCAGGTGGACCACATCACAAGAAACAGTGGTCTGTGGGCCTGACAATAAGGCTCATCATCTTTTGGAAGTGCCAACCGTTGTATCCTTCCCTAATATGATATGGCACAGATGATGGACGAAGTGAATTTCACAAACAAATCACTGTACCCCACAGACCTCTCACGGACTCCTTTCCTAAAATTTTGGTGCGAGTGTAGCCGTGTAGGCATCGTTCCACGTTTAGGTGAAGACAGGCCTCGCGCGTTTAGCCATCTTCCAATCCGGAAGTTTCTGGGCTGGGTATAGTCCATAGAAGTGCGGATTAGGTGTTACCCGGGCAACAACTTAGTGGGTGTTACCCTAACATGGGGCCCACCTTGATATTTTTTTGTATATATTTATGCCGTACATCTGTTTCTACAGTCCATTTTAGGACGGCATACCAAATATTATGCAGATCCAAACCTAAGGTGACCGTACCACAGGAAACGGTGATCATTGAGTGCCTCACCATTAAAAATTCCAAAGCGCCCATCGTAAGGTTTTCGTAACGTATATTTGCAATCCAACCTGTTGATAATGTCACAAAGATCTGGATGAAGGGAAATTAAAAGATCATATTGATCCAAAACTTTTGTGACCCACAAAAAGTTTTTAATGGTTATTACTCACTTTTATATTCGTATGGTCTACTTGAGATTTGGATCTTCTTATGATTTGGGATCATATCCTAAAATGAGATGCAAAAATAGATGGACGGTGTGGATATACAAACATACATCAATGTCGGCCCCACACGGTTAGGGTAACCCGCTAAGCTGTTACATGGGTAACAGCTAATCCGCTCCCATTCCATAGCCTCACCACAGGTTACATCAAACCAATGTTCAGTATCAGTCAATCGTGGGCCCCACTTGTAGAAACTTGGAACGAGTGTGGCCCGAGATTTGAGTGATGTTTGGCCTATTTATAGGGACCAGCTCTCACCACCATCCACAGATATATTTTGAGAGAGAGAGAGATGGCTTTGTATCTGTTGCTTCAGCTCTTCTGGCTAGCAATAACGATAAAACCGTTATCATCACAACCTCTAGCAACAACGAAGCCGGGCTGCCCTGAATATTGCGGGAGCGTTCACATTCCCTACCCATTTGGTACCCGCAAGGGCTGCCACATTGGCATGGGAGGCTTCAATATCTTTTGCAACTACAATTATCACCCTCCGAAACCATTTTGGGGCAAGAATGAGGTTGTCGACATATCATTAGCGTTGGGCGTAATGAGAATTTCAAACAATATAAGCTCCTTTGCTACAACAAGACAGGAGGATTGGACAACTACTCCTTCGGCGGACTCCAGTTGGATGAAAATTACTCATTCACATTCTCAGAAACCCGTAACAGATTCATAGCCATCGGTTGCAATAGTTGGCATGATCGCTGGCTCAGGGGGCAGTCATGACTTCGCTAGTGGTTGTGTATTATTTTGCAGCCGCACTGACAACGTGACCAACGGCGCTTGCTCTGGGGCAGGATGTTGCCAAATCGACATCCCAGGGGGTATGAAGGATACCTTACGTATTTTACTGGCGTAATATACTGGTAATGACACAGATTTCAGTGGGTGCAACTTCGCCTTTCTGGGGGAGGAAGGTGCATTCAGCTTCAAACCTTCGGATCTGCAAGATACCAACGTTTTGGAAAGAAGCAAAAGCATTCCGGTGGTGGTTGACTGGGCTATCGGAAATGAACCATGCGATATCGCACGGAAGGACTCGGCCACCTTCGCTTGCGTGAGTGAGAATAGCTACTGCTACAACCCGACCAACAGTACGGGTTACCTGTGCAAATGCTATAAAGGTTACGAGGGGAATCCGTATTTGCATGGAGGGTGCAAAGGTATGATGATCTTTTTTAAGTTTATTTATTATACCATGCAAATGCTTAGTTGTGAAAATGAGGTGCAAAGTTCCATCATCGATCTTAATTGTTACTTGGGTACAACCCACTATTTCGATTTTAATTTAGATATAAACTAGACAGTCCAAACAGTCGATCCTAAAGTCAGTTTGATCCAATTAACGATCCTAACCATCCAATTAGTATGATGTAAATTACTGACTTGTTGATGTTGCTTGTGATGGCTGGTTTGTAGATATCGACGAGTGCAAGGAGAATAAGGCCGAGAAGAAACTTTGTGATCATAATTGCATAAATACGCAGGGAAGTTATTATTGTTCCTGTCGAAAGGGCTACCGACGCCACCACGATGATAAAAATTACTGTATTAAAGACACATACAAATTTCCAGTAATCGCCGTTGCTCTAGGTAATCCCTTAATTCCATAATAGTTCAAGAACTCGCTGGTTGACTAAGAACTTGGTCGAGTCAACTCGGCTTGACTCAACCAGGTGGTCAATTATTGAGTTCTATTTCAATTTTCTTTTAGTTTGCATTTCAGCTTCCTTCTTCTTTATTTATTCTTTTGAGTTGTTCAAGTTAGGTAGATTTTCATGATTTTCCACGTGTCATTTTATAGCTTTTTTTTTTAAAGAAAATTTTATGAAAACCCCTTACCTTTAGGGCTATTTTTGAAAAATAAGCTGCTTTTAAAATGAGTCCAGATCCTTTGTTTGCAGCTTCAGTGTGATGAGGTTGCACTGGGGATGTGATGTGGTTGCAAATCTATGTGATGACATGGACCAATAAAAAAGATGCAAACAGTGATTTCCTGTTTGCAGAAAGAGAGGATTTTGAAAAATAAGCTGCTTTTAAATGGTTTATTTTTAGGACACACCTTGGTGTTTGTATGCCCCATATCCATTCATCAGATGTGCCCCATTAGATGAAAGTCACGGTATTACAAAACTCAAGAAGCCATAAAATATGAATTTAAAAGTTTTAAGTATAATTTTATGAGTTAGCTCACTTGAGTGTTGAATCAACCTAATCCTTCGGATCGAGTTCAAACAAGAGGTGGTGTACCTGATGGATGGCATGGATTTTATGCCATCAAGCAGTTCACCCATGTTGGTGAAAGAAACTCTGGTAGGTACATAGGCCAGATAACAAAGTGTCTTCTTGCGTAAAATGGTTCCATGAATGAGAAGGGTTGTAAGAGGCTACAAATGATGTTTCCAGGCAGGCGCACACAAAATGTACATGTGGCATGTTTTTACTCAAAATAGAATCGACTAGAATTTATATCCCACTGTTCCCGAGTCATAGTCCTAAGATCAGATTGATTGAACAATCCTAACCTCTAATTCATAGACACTTGTTTTTGGAAATGAGAACATTAGTTTTTTTTTCTTTAACTTTAACCATCCAATAGATGCCCTCTGCTAGAGTTTAGCAGAGAACTCAGGGTTTCTCTGTTCCGCTCTAGCAGAGGATGCAGATTCATTTTCAAACAACCTCTCTCTCTCTAGGTTTAAGACCACTGTCCATTGACTTCAACAGTCTAGATCATTTTCCACAATCATTGGACGGTCTAGACCGTTGTTCATGGACTTTTAAATGTTTCAGATTGTTGTCAACCATAGTTGGATGGTTCAAATCACTGTTTACGGACTTTTGAATGGTCCATATTGCTTCACCATCACTAGAAGATCCAGATCGCATTCACAATATCCCACATCATGATAGATGGTCCAGACCTCCATCCATGGACTTTTGAACGGCCTATATCACTTTCCACCATCACTGGCAGGTCCAGATTACTATCCATGACTTTTAAACAGTCCATATTGTTGTCAATCATCGTTGGACGGTCTAGATCATTGCCCATGGGCTTTTAAACAGTCCAAATTGTTGTCCACCATCATCGAACAGTCGAGATAGCTGTCCATGGACTTTTGAATGGTGTAAGTTCTTGCCACCATCATTGGATGGTCCAAGTCCTTGTATATGTACTTTTGAACGGTTTTGATTACTTTCCAATATAATTGAAGTCTGAGGACTTCTAAACAACCAAATCACTTCTATCATTATTGAACAGTCCAAATATTTGTCCACAGGGTTTTGAACTATCTAGATTTTCGTTCATTGTCATCGGACGGCTCAGATGAGGAAGCAACATTGGGTGCCCTTCACGTGAACAGCTAAAGTATCCAACCTTTGCAGGGTATTTATGTCATTTTGATAGCAGGGAAGGCATTACTTTATTTCGCATTTAGTGGCTAGTTTTGTCATTTAGACAAAATGGGAAGATAAAGTCAAACCCAAAACATGGTGCTGACCTGTAAAGTTTTTATTTTAGAAGCTTATTTCTAATTAAGCCAAACACTAGGTGGGATTCCATAGAAAACCCTTACTATTATTCACATCTGACGATTCATTTATTTTTCTCGGCATTCTTTTGTCTCTACTTATGCACTCATTATTATTATTATTATTATTTACGTTTTTTAGGAGAATTCATTGATTAATAATACCATAGGTGGTGTGCTCCCACGCTTTGCCAAAAAAAAAGAAAAAAAGAAAAAAAAGAAAGATGTTCTTTTCAAGTTTTCTTTTCCTCTCACACATTAAAGGGACGTGTGCGTGTGTGTGTGTGTGTGTGTGTATATATATATATAGGGAAAAGGTACTATGTGGTCGACCTCATGGGAAGTTCCCATGAGGTCGACCTGTGTGAGCCCCACTGTGATGTGTGATGAGCATCCACTCCATCAGTCAGATACACCATTCCATAGTGGGCCATGGGACTAAAAATCAAGCCAATCCATGATTTCTGTGGGCCACACCATAGACAACAGTTAAAAGTGAATACCCACCTATTGAAACCTTGATGATGACTGTTTATAGGATGAAATGAGATGTAGTTAAGAAATCCAGCCCATAAATTGTGTGTGTACGACTTAAACAAGAGTTCACACAAAATTTCAACAGTATCCAAAACTCAGGTGGGCCCCAACAAGTACTTTTAGATGCTATAGGCATGATTTTACATTTTTTCAGTTGGTATGGCCCATTGAGTTCCGAATATAGCTGATTTTTTTATATACCATAACCAATAGGGGACCCATCAAATGCATGGTGTGTATGTCTGATATACATCCAAGTGGGGCCCACATGGCTCGACCTTATGGTAACTTCCCATGAGGTCGACGGCATAGTACCTTTTCCCATATATATATATATAATATATATATATATATATATATATATATATAATGTGTGTGTGCGCGCCTCATATGCAACCCTTGTGGAATAAACTTATTCTCTTAGCCCCTGCAATAGCAATCCATTACTTTTCATGTAGAAAACAATAGTACGCATGCATTGAAAATTTTCTAGAATGAAAGATCTTTAGCCTTTGAACTTTTTTGTGACCTTTGTTAAATATTGAACGTTTGAAGTTTTTTATTTACTTTTGTTCATAGATTAGAATTTTACTTTTATTAAGCTAGGTTCGGTAGAAACATACATGGCCTTACTACTCACCTGCCGTGAAAGAGATTTTGATTTTTCTTTATTCATTTTTAGATTTTTATGTACCTTTTGTGTTATTTATATTTTGCCTTATTTTGGCCCTTCCTATCTGTTTTATGAGGATGAAATGTCCAATACGTTGTTAAGAGTTTCGACAATACGGAAGTCGCCCCTCTATGACTAATTCATCTTCTTCTTCTTCTTCTTCTTCTTTTCTTTTTCTTCTTTTTTTTTTTTTTTTTGAGGCTGCTTTTCCTATTTCATTTCAAGTCCAAAAATCATCCTTTCCTAAGCTCGAAAATTATCATATCAACCATTTGAGCAGTCATATAGATTGAATTGAAGCCTCAAACAAAAGCTCCTCAAATCACATGGATCAAGGTTAAAAGAGCGAGTTTCAACATTTAGATCCATACAAAGATTATTTGCTTGCAAATTGACAAAGTTGAAATGGGCAATGGACAACATGTAAAAATCAAATGGCCTGCTGTCCTAATGTATCATTTGGATGGTAATGACAGGCTTATTTATGCAAGTGAGACATGTACAACAGACATGCTCTCAAACAATAAATTTGTAGTGGTCTGTAAAGATCATTCCTCATCATGTAGGCATATTATGAACATCTAATTTACTTACCTTTGACTGTCCATGCAGGCATTGGCTTAAGTCTCTTATTACTCTTCATGGTTGGTCCTTCCTTGCATTGGGCATGGAGGAAAAGAAAGCTCATCGAAATCAAAGGGAAATTCTTTCAACAAAATGGAGGTTTGCTATTACAAGAAAAGATATCCTCTCGCCCATCATCTGCTGAACCATGCAAAATCTTTACTACTAAGAGTTGAAAAAGGCAACCAATAACTATGACAAGAGCCAAATTGTTGGTAGGGAGGTTATGGTACAGTTTACAAAGGAATTTTATCAGACAATAGAATTGTCGCCGTTAAAAAGTCCAAAATAGTGGATGAGACCCAAA